>OX465095.1:3318098-3518098 GCA_949987625.1 Chalcis sispes | reverse complement strand
ATATGTAAATTAAAAAAAATTTCTCAATTTCATATTATTCACACTCGATAAACGAACATCGCTCAAATGCATAAAATTATTTTTTACATTTAAAATATGTATTTTTCTTTAAAAAAAAAAATAGTATAATAAATAATAAAAAATAATTTTATACATATATGTTCAGAAAATGTAATAATAAAACGTTTCAAAGATCTATGCTTTGCTTGCAGTAAAGCGCGATCGCGCCCAAACATTCCAATCCCACGCAAATCTGTATCCCTATACGAAAGGTTCTTTCATATAAAGTTCTCTCTCATTTTATGCATACAAGTTTTCATTCTTTGTATTTATTTCTGATTCTTTTTTTTTTTTTTTGTTTCTCTGTTCATTGATAATTAAATAAATATTAAATAAAAAAATTGTATGTCAAATTTTTTTTTTATAACAATTATTGTATGTAAATATTTATAATACATAAGATATTTGTATTGAAACGAGTTTATAAATAAATAAATTTTAATTTTTAAATTCGAAATCATGCATAGATATAATATTTATGCATAATATTATGTGTATTAAACTATACTTTGACAAATGTTCAAACACAATAAAGAAATTAATTTGCATAAAATAGTCGATGAAAAGCTGCAATATATGGAAAGAGGAATATTTTTATCAAAATTTATTGAGGGTAGAATATTAATCTAATGCAAAACATATCAACTTTCATTTACATTATCTCAACATGCAGAAGCTTCCATATTTTAAGAAAATAAAAGTAATAAAATATCTTTACGATATTATACGCTGTATAGAGTTTAAAAATTTATTTATAAGTCTTTAAGATATTTCTAAGAATCATAACAAGTAATAATTATATAATAAACTTAGTTTATAAGACAAAAAATTTTAAGCTTTATTTTTAATAAACAGTAACTCCGTGTAAAATAACAATTTCAATCGGTAATAATATTTATTTACGATAAGAAAAAGGAAATCAAATCTAACTAACTTTTATGTAATATATAGAAGGGCAAATTCATTTAAAGCATATTGTAAAAGGTATAAATATTAAATTATGATAAGTGTGATTTTTAAATCATTTTTATTTTTAAATAAAATATTTTAATAGATAAAAGAAAATATTAGATTATTTAACAAAATTATTAAATAATTAAATTTTTAAATAATAAATAATACTAATTATTATTATTATTATTATTATTTTTTTTTTATATTAATTTTATTATAAAAATGCTTTGTACATATGTATAATTTATATATATATATATCAATAATACATGCATACTTACACATACAAACGTACGCATACATACTCATATACAATTTTAATATTATTTTTAAAGTATTCAAATTGTACAACTATACAAATTTGTTATAAATATATTTTTCTTATATTACATATTGTTTACATATTTTAACTAATTTCAGCTGTATCTAGTAATGTGTTCAAATTCGTGGGCAACCAATTTGTTCCATTATGACAAACGAATAAAATATCACTATCGATATATGCTTGAACATTGCCCACTTTATAAATTTGTTTTGCGTCACGATACCTATTTGGAAGTGGCATAAATAAAATACCTCTTTCTTCGCATTTCTTTTGAACTAGATCTTTAAAACCTTGTGGAATTTGAGATGCCGTTCTTACAGCTTCTGCTAATCTCTGAAAAATAAAATTTATCGTTTAAGTATCAAAGTATCATTCCTAACATTTACTACATAAAATATAACCATTAACATAAATGAAAATCTTACTTCCATCCTTGGTTGAGAAATTTGCGAAATTTGAGGAATTTGAGACATTTGATTGCGTTCAAGTGTAGTTAAATATGACACTTGTTCTACCGAACCTGGTTGAAGTCCTTGTGGAATAGATACTGCTCTGTTCATCATTTCTAAGGCTTTTCTAAAATGCTCTAAAAATAAAATTATCAATTTAATATCAAATATAAAATTATTAAACAATGAAATATTTTCGTATACATATAATGAATAATACCTTTAATTAGAGGTTCTGCAAGAAGTTTGTCGCTAAGCATTCCTTTCCAACCTGTATACCAGTTTGTCACCTGCTCATAATTTGGTGAATGATTTAACCAAAGTCCTAATACCTGTAACCACTTTGGGAAGAAGAATTTATCCAACAATGCAGCCATTGTCTGAACAGGAATTAAATCTTTCCAATCATAAACCCAATTCCATTGATCTAAATGTTGTTGATGTGGATTAATAATTAATTCAGAAAGTGAAATTTGAAGTTTTGGTAAGATATTTTTAACTAAGAAAGCATTCATATCAGCTTTTGTAAAAACTTGTGACCAAGGTTGCAGCATTAATCTAGCCGAACGATCTGATGGATGCCAAGCACCAAGAGCAGAACCTAATTTTCTCCTAATTATTGGATATATTAATGTGTCCATTTTATTTTCTAAAAAATAAACAAATCATATAATTAAATCGAAACAATTTATTACATTTTTCTAAAAGTTAATTGATTAATACTCACTCATTAAAGGTAACCATGGATGAATCCATGTATGAATTGGTACTGTGTCTGTTAATGGATTCCATTCTTCTACCTCGTAAGTTAGTTTTGGAAGAATAATCATATCTAATATATTATCTAAAATCCATGAAGGCAGTAGTGGCAACCAATATTCAAGTAGATCAATAAGACATTCTGGTTGCCTGCAAGCCCAATTTCTAAAATAAAAGCACATCATATTAAGATAGTTGTTCAATATTTATTATTGCTAAATCAAGAAATTTTCAATGTATGCACCAATTATAACTTACTGTATAGCAATTCGAACAGGTGGCATCCATACATTCCAAACAAGTTGGTCATAAGGGCTCATAGATCTAGTTTGATTCATTTTACCATATTCTAAAATATCTTTCCATTCCTTAAATAAAGCTAATGGCAACTTTGCCTGTGTAAGTGGATTCCAATCGGCAAGATTTTCTTGAATTTTTGGAATGATAAAGCTGCATGCCAAGTCTCCTAATTCATATGTTTTATATTCTTCATAATGTCTTTCTTGTAAAACTTTAAATGCTTCTGCAGTCTCTTTCAATGTCATTTCGATATTTCTGTCTAGTAATTTATTAATCATTGCTAAAGCATTTTCTAATGTACCAATTAATTGAGCATGCTGATCAACAACTTTTGCTAAAGTTTGTTTTTCAGCTTCTAAAGATATCACTCGATCACTAAGATGTTTTGTTCTTCTATCATTTTGTATTATATTTTGTTCGCACATATCGACAATCATATCTAAGTTGTGCTGTAGTTCTGGTAATGAAAAATTTACTTTTGCTTTCTTATCGGTTGGAGATATATTTCCATCCGATTTTATTTGACGTTTGCCTAGTGCATGATAACCACTAAATACTCTTTGTTCAGGAGTTGTCATATCTGTTACTTTACAATTAAATATATCTGTATTAATAATTGGCATTT
Source organism: Chalcis sispes (assembly GCA_949987625.1). NCBI lineage: Eukaryota > Metazoa > Arthropoda > Insecta > Hymenoptera > Chalcididae > Chalcis > Chalcis sispes. Next base: position 3,514,626 of record OX465095.1, on the reverse strand, counting down.
TTCTATTAGTTTTTGATCTTCCATCTTCTAATACTTCATCTACTGTACGATATGAATAATTTATCTTTTTCTTTTCTCCTTTGTCTACTTTTCTCCAATGTGAAGTTTTAATTTTACTCAAATTTTTTTTTATATCTATATTTTCAATTGTTGGCTTAGAGTCTGCAAGCTTTGGAGTTTTTTCAGGACCATAGGCACCAATGGCCCCTCTTCCTCTTCTTAAACGAGCTTCTACAGGGGCACTTATACCTTGTAACTGCTTTCCTAAGCCTTTACCAGGTTCAAAACCCATTTGAAGAAGTAATTTTGCTCCGATTCCTTTAGTATGAACTTCCCAAGAACCAACACCGGTTTTCATAAGTTCTGGATTTAAAGGATTTCTTTTTTTTCTTAATCCAGCAATGTCATTGCCTAAATTAAAATTTAATGCTGACTTTCTGGTATGATTATATGTATCTTCCTCTGATTCACTGTGAAAATTGATATTAACAATTTATTAACTATTCAAACAAAAAGGCAAGCTCCAAATATGTTATAATTCTATTTTAAATGCATACCTGGAACTATTTTTTATTCTCATTGTATCATTATCTTCTTCATCGTCGTCATCTTCTTTTTTCTCCTTTGGTTGTCCTGCTTGTTGTATACCTCCTGCTACAAAATTGACCGGTGCACTATAATTTTTTGGTGCTCTACTAAATGATGGCCTTACATCTTCTTCATCACTGTCACTAGCCCAAATACCTGAAAATAATAAAATATTGTATTTATATAAATAATTAATAATCACTTTAAATAAATAATATAAAAGTTTTCTATCTAAGTGTTAATAATTTAAATAAAGTAAATTAAAAAAAATTTTACATAATTTATAATATTTAGTAATTTATTTATCAAAAAATTAATTTGTTTAAAAAATAATCAAATGATACATTTAATAAGAACTTTGAAATTTATGGAGCAATTCAATATATTTCTTTACGATATTTGAAAATTAATATTTATCAATAGAAAGCATTAAAATATTTTTTGCATTTTTTGTAATTAAAGTATTATATTTCAAATTAACTATTGTAAATATTACATCGAAGTTTGGATTTCATCCAAAAAACTAATTTAGTTTCAATGCTTACCTAGCATTTGTTGTCTTTTCGTTAATTTTCGTCGAGGTCGATTAATATTAAATTCATTATCTAAATCATAATCAGAAATTTGAAATTTTTCCATTTCTTCGTCTGACATTTTGCTAATATATGTATGAAAATTAACAATATAAATAAAATTAGATTTTTATAAAAGGTTAGCTTTTAGAAGTAAATGTTATGATACACGAGTTATGACATGAGCATGAATCACGTACGTTTACGCATGTCTGAGACTACTATTTCTGCAACCGTAACGAAGTTCCTAAATTCAACGTTAAAAGCGCTACTAGAGTAGGTTACCAGAGCGCACAACACATGCGTATCACAACAATCATAATGCGCGATCTTTTAAATAAATAAAAAAAATAGTGGATGAAACTTTTTCATTCTTATTACAAACACACAATCACAATCATCATATTAATTCTGTGGTAATCTTTGAATGTTTTTAAACATAAGAAAGGAAATTTTTTAAACTTTAATAACTTTTTATAATTTCACATTTATTACTTTGCGCTTATATAGATTTAACGTTTCTGTACAGTTTACTTGTCGCGTTTTTCGACGAAACAATATGTTCCATATTTATTTAATAACATTAATAGAACAATTTTTCATAATTTTTCTATTAGCTTAAGTCTCGATTTAATTTACACAACATTTTATTAACAGCAATCAAAAAATAAAATTTAACAATATATTTAACACATAAAAAAGTTATCAATTTAATTTTAGCAGTTGTTTTATAAACTAGATTCTTCATTGTACATCATTTTTTCAAAATCTAATTTATCACTGAGATTAACAAAGTACGTTGTCACATATCCCTTAGGTTTCACCCAAGTTTCTCCTCGAAGATGACACGTAATACCTTCTTCTTCTAAAATTTCGGCTGTATCTTTCGTCACCTAAAATTGAATTTTTTTTTGTTATTCAAATATTACACCTTATTGACATTAATGAATTTTAATATCATTTTACGATGTACAAAAAATATTTGTAAAAGATTTTTATTACAAAAAAAAAAAAAAAAAAAAAACTTAATTTTGAAATATAACCATTAAATTTTACCTCTGAGTCAAAGTCACGCTTATCATTAGATAGAGATATATTTCAAAACTTTCCTACTTTTACATTCAATATTTCTTTCAAAAAATTTAATTATCTAAGCGTTAAAAGACTTCGATTATTTTTTAACGCCTTTATGCATTACTACGCATGCACAATAATAATTAGAAACGTTGAAAAAGTATTAAAGACGCTAAAGCTCGTTCAAGTAAATAAAACACAAATTTACATTATCATTTAAATTATTATATATTTTATACCTGTATTTTTCCTGGCTCGCCGGTTGTATCCATTCTAGAAGCCATATTTACAGCATCCCCCCATATATCGTAAATAGGTTTTTGTGCGCCCACAACACCCGCAGTCACTTCCCCGTGTGACACTCCTATTCTTAATCTAGAAATATAATTTTATTAAATGTTTATCATATTCGTTAAAATTATTAACTTAAAAAAAAAAAAAAAAAAAAGAAAATGATGAATTACCTATAAGGCTTAGGAGATTGAATTTTCATGTTATTAAGAATAGCTATCATTTCAATTGCGAATTGAACCATAACTTTAACAACGTTATATTTGGGTTCGTCGTTTATGTTATTACTGTCAGTAGAATTTATCCTTGACGTTTCTAATCCGCAAGCAGCCATGTAAGTTGTCCCTAAAAAATAAAGGATAAAATAAAATATTCTTTTCAATTTTATATACACAATAATTTTAATAATATTATTTTTTAACCTGCAAGTTTGATTTTTTCTATTCTACACGTATAATTTGGTTCAAAAAGTAATTTATCGAATTGACATATTATTTCATTAAAATCTAATAAAATATTGGATTCATCGATCGATAAATCAGTCAATGTAGCGAACATTACCGCCACATTTTTATGAGCTTCATGGTAGAGTGTATTTTCTCCTATTCTATCCATATTTAAATAAAACTCAGCTTAAAAAAATGTTTTAATTAAATTTTTACACGAATATGTAAACATTAAACTATAAAGAAGAAAAAAAAAAAAAAAGAAAAAAAAAAAATAAGCTACTTACCAACGTGTTCTGGAAGAATATTTCGTAATAAAAGTTTATTTGCATTTCTGGTATGAAATGCTTCATCTTGTTCTTTCGTTAACTGCCTCTTCCACTGGTAATCAAGTCTATTCAAATACTCTGACTAAAACAATTATAATAAATACACGAAATATTCAATTAATTAAACGATTATCTTTACCTGTCGATCAATTAAATGCAAGGAAAATGTCAAATACGCCACTGTTAATATATGCGTAAGACGCGTATCGAGAAAGGGATTCCACATCTCGTCACTTATCTGAACAAATATTATTTTAAAATTAAAGTAAAATAATAAAAAAAAAAAAAAAAAAAAAAAAAAAACGATAAATAAAAACATCTAATTTGTAAAAATAAGAAAATTTTTGTATAAAATACACCTGCATTATAAATCGCGAATAATTCCAAATGTGCCATGCGTAAAATGTTGCGATGAACATCCCGGCGCAAAGCTTAAGAAGAAAATGGATTCTTAGAAATAAGAAATTGGTTAAAATAGCCAGTGCACATGTTTCGGTCATTTGCTAAAACGATTGTATAAACAATGTTAATTTTGTTAAATTATCATATTCTCATTCATGTGTATATGTCCGTAGAAATAAAACAATATTCGTAAATCATTATAGACGCATTTAAATTATTTATGTATAGAAATGAGCGGGACAAAATGATGCGGTGGCCCATCTAAATAACTTGTTATGGAGTTAATGTAACTTAAAAAAGTTTTTTTTCTTTTTTTTTTTTATAACAACTTCTAATTGGTTATATTCTAATTTCGATCTAGTTAAAATAAACTGCTAAAAAAAAAATGTGTACCGTCGAATCCCGCTTTTCCCTATATGTACATTTAAAATAAAATGGCTATTTTTAAAAATGCATTTACATTATTTGTAGATTATTCGAGGAAATTTAAAAATGAGAACATTATAAATTATAAAATATTTATAAAATATTAAATATTTTTGTTATATTTGGATTAAAAATAAAATTAACTTACCCATGGACTTGAAATACATATTTCATTTATATCTTTGAAGTCTACATTACTTGATAAAACATGATTTTCTTTGTTTGCTAAATTACGTTTGCATTCTAACTGTAAATTTAAATGCAAATATCGAATGTCATTTTAAATGAATAAAAAACTATAATATATAATATACACTTAGAATCAAATTCAAAATTTTGAATAAAGAAAATATTTTTTACGTCGCGTAAAAATGTTACTCGGCGAAGATGCGCTCGATTACTTTTTTAATATAAAAATTTAATTATTAAATTACTGTCTTCCATTGCGAATACCATATTAATTTTTAAGAAGGCCACAATTTTTCTTTTCTTCTCGTATAATAAGGCAATCCGGACATAAAATAGTCCTCTAGAATATTAAGACGTAGAGGAAGTATTTTCAAATAATTGTCTACAACTAAGCAAAATTCATTATAACGTTCGTTTAAAAATATGAATATTTATAAACGTTAAATATTTCTCAATTGAAAATTACTAGTAAACGATTTTAAATTCGATAATTATTTATCAAATTATTCAACTATTCGTTAAACTGTAAATATATATATATATATATATTAATTGTGTATTTAAATAAATAATAAAAATATTAACCAGTAAATTAAACACGCTCGTTATTGCCATCATTATAATGATAATGAGATAGAGAACTATTCTAAGAATCTCGTTCCAAGTCACCTGCGTTAAAACATAAAATTAATTTTGTACATTTAATAAAAAAAAAAAAAAAAAAAGTTATTCATATTTATAAATACCTTTATACTAGTTTGATAAAAAAATTTTAATATCTTGTTTTGAGGTTGCTGGTTGGTGCTGTTTTCACTTTCATCGTACATTTCTTTAAAACGATACCATAAAAATTGAGTCCACGTTGTTGGAATTAAGATGAGAATAAAAATAAATGTTATTATGTACATGATTATGGTTGTTTTGGCTAAACTCCAGCTACTATATAAATGAAAATATATTTTTTAACAATAATAAAGAAATTCGTTCGTTTGCAAAATAAAAATCAATAATAATTTTTATGATAAATTTTTTTAAAAATACACCTTTGATGATTTAATACAGTTGACGACGTTGACCATATAAAGCCCGTAAAGATCAATACAAGCGCAGCGCAGGCAACGTAAAATTTAAAAAGAGGATCCGGCTCTCTCAAATACGGTATTTCCCAACTCCATTGTGAAAATGTTAAAAACAAAGGATTAATATTTTCCCACTTGCGCCATTGCCTAAAATTAAATAAATGTGCGCGGATACGATATCATCTATACTTTACATGCCTTATTTATAAATATACATAAAATATATAAAAAGTAGCAAAAAATTTAAATGATCTTACTCCCATTTACTAAGAGGCATTTGTTCGATAGCTTTTTCCATTTCGGCATCCGCTGCTTTTAACATAAGATGGTAATCACGAAGACACGAGTCCATGAAATGTGTTCTTCTACGAAAACTAGTTGCAAACACATCGACTTGACTGCTAGAGTACGTAAAACAAAGTCGTTTTATTTTTAAATACGTTACGATTTTATTATTTAATATCATAGAGCGAGACAAGAAATGCTTTTTTTTTTTTTATTGAAAATTGCATGATTATATTGATTAAACCCCGTTCTATCTTGCACATAACAATTGATAAAAATTAAAAAACGGCATACCTTTTAGGATAATTCTGCTTACTTGCAGAAAGTGACGGTGTATTTTCAGATGGTGAAAACATAACTTTAACATCTGCATTCTGTAACACATTAATTATTCTTGTATTGATCCATAGAAAAAAAAAAAAAAAAAAAAAAAAAAAATTTATAAAATATAATGTAAACGAAGGTAAAGCTAATACAGATGATATTGCCGAGCTGAATATTATAGGTGTAATGAGGTAACTTCTTAATATGCCGTATTTATGAAGAACCTCGTCGTTCAAATTTGTCACAGGTTTGCAATTGTATGAATTAGCATCGATCAGGTCTAAGGTTTGCTGAGTCACGTGTACTTTACCAGCCTCACCGGTCTGTTCCATTTTATTGGCTATAATAACGTCGCGCGACCAAACGTCGTATTGCCATTTATTTCTACCTAAAATACCTGAAATTATTTTGCCGGAGTGAACGCCTATTCGCATGTTAACGTCAACGCCGCATTCCCTTTGCACTTTTGCGCGAACTTGGTTTATAATGTTGATCATGTCTAAACCTGAAATAACGATTATTCCTTTTTTTTTTCTTCTTCTTCTTCTTCTTCTTTTTTTTTTTTTTTTTTCAAATCAATTTTTTTACGCGTACCAATAATTTGCTTTTGAAAATAAAAATTTTTTCCAGCTTAGTTTAATGAAAATAAAAAATATACTTTACCAAGATCAACGCAACTTTTTGCGTGTTGAGAATTTGGAATCGGTACGCCACTAACGCAATAATAACAATCGCCAAGAAATTTTATTCTAAGGACATTGTGACGCTCGGATGCCTCGTCGAAACTTCCAAAAAGATCGTTCAAAGTTTCGACTAATTTTTTTACCGGCAGCGTTATCGTTAAACCCGAAAAATTAACAACGTCGGCGTAAAGTATGCTAACGTTCTCGTGCGTTTCAATGTAAAAATCTCTGCGGATTAATAATACACGTACATACATGTTCATGCAAATTTGCGCGTATATATATATATATATATATATATATATATATATATATATATATATATATATACATTATATACTGTATAAGCTCGCGTATCTTAATGCAATATGCAATATTTTATCGAAATTTTATCAAAACGACTTACTTCGATACAGTGGTCGATGTTCTTTCTTGAGGATAAGGTAGCTTCTTATGCTCTTCTATAAATTTACATATATCGCGGAAATTTTTCTTAATTTTAGTAGCAAAGTGCGGAGGTAAAATACTTCTTGTTAATTGTTCCTAAAACGATTAAGTGAAAATATGATATAAAATTAATTTTTCCATAACGTGATAAATAAATGAGATTTCAATCATCAAATTAAAATAAAAAATTTTCTCCTTATTGAATCTTCTTTAACGCTATAATTATTTATATATGAATTATCATGTAAAACACTCACTTCTTGATCTTTTTCATAATTAAGTCTAAGTGTAGATTCTACGCATTTTCTTCGATCTAAAAAAGATCGTCTAATCATAATTTCATTCATAAAACGAAAATAAAGACCTAAACAATTGACACATAGATGATAAATAATATCCGTGGTTATCTGAAATTTGAAGAAAAAAAAAAAAGTGTTAAATTTTTTTTTTTTTTTTTTTTCTTTTATGCACAGATAATTTATGAAAATAATAAATATGTAAACATTTACTTTATATATCGTCTTTTAAAAATGTTAAAAGTTGTATCATTACAAAAGAGATGATTTTATCAATAATGAAAATTAAAGGCTTTTTTATTTTATTTGTAATAATATGATACTATAATAAAGATTATCGGACACTTAATTAAAAGACACTTTGTCGAAAGATATTCATCGATAGACGCTCCATCGAAAGGACATTTCGTACGTGATGTTTTTCGTTGAAAGGATATTTTATCGGAAGTTATTTATTAATTTTTTTTTTTTTTTTTCATATTTTTCATTTAAAACTATTATTATAATGGTCTTATTTATATCAAATGATACTTAAATGTAAAGAGAAGAGGGAGTTCTATCCTCTAGACTAGATAAAATAAATTTTCATACATCCAATTTAGACGATTATTAAAATTTCAATAAAACGTCTCGTGTTCGATGAAGCTCACATACAACGAAGTGTCTCGTCGTGATAATGATAAATTTTTTAAAGAATAAAGTTATATATACATATAATTGAAATAAATAATTTAAAAACTTGCCTTCGTACCACGACTCGGTTCGTTTCGATATGTAATAAGTAAAAGACTCGCAAGGTAACAAAACGACACCGTGGCACCAAGAATAAAAGCGTGAATATTATTTAACAGTGGTAGAAATATGTAACATACCAAAAGCGTATGTGTTGCATATGCTGGCCTATTTCAAAAAAATGTTTTGTGTATAGTCTATCTCAATTGTACACCAAAAGTAAATTCGTACGCGCACACAATAAAGCACACTTAATTAATTTTCTGTAAACACAAATGCTAATTTATATAAATTTACAGATGCGCATACAAATTTATTAGTTAAAAATATAATTGAACTCGTTTCAAACCTGAAAGTATTCTTGTTATTGTCAATTGTATAATATATGACTACTGTTAAATCGCCGATAACTAAAAGTGCTATTACCAAACACGAAAAATAAACCGGCAAATACGTTTTCTTGACGATTAATTCTTTACGAAACGAAAGAGCTATTATAGGAAATATTAAGGCGTTTACAATAACCGATGTTATTAAATCAACTATTACATCTTTTACCGACGCCTAAAACATCGTAATAAATGAACATTGATATATATATATATACATGTATCGTATGTTATTAAAATTATTGATTTCGTTATTATTAAGGTTTCATACCACAGAAATTAAAATAATGCAATGAACAATACTGAGAATTAATTGCAACAAAACGAAAAGTGACATGTAACCATTTTCGAGTTTTCGCCGATATATTAAATACAGTCTTTCAAGACTGTTGTCTTTAAATCGTTTCTGTAAAAAAAACGTCATTTTAATTTAACGGCCTACTTTTTTAAACACACACACACACACATATATATATATATATATTGTTTCCACTTACCCTGAGATTAAACCAAGTCCAATCCTCTAAATTTTCCGGCGAAACTATAAAACTTTCGTCGGTCGTTCTTTGTAAAGAAGATAAAGAGCTTCTAGCTACTAGTTCCACGTCCATTTTTTTTTTTTTAATTTCACCTTGGCAACTCGATTCTATTTCAATCGCTTATGTTTATCAATTTTTATAAAATTCTGTATTCTTTAATTGATAAATTACTCCATCGTTGTTTATAATACTTGATGATTTCATATTTGTTATCTTCAACAAAGTATTTGATAATTTTAAAATATGTAAAGTAACATTTTTCCATAAGTGTCATAAGGTTTTTAAATAATTTATTCATCCGATTATCGTGGTTATTCCTTATTCTTTATCACGCGAAAGATTATCGATTGAAAAAAAAAAAAAAAAAAAAACATCTTTAATATGTTGTAATACCGTTAATACATTTAAATATGTATATTAATATATTAAATGCTTAAAATTTTTTTTATTTTATTTTTTATTTTTTTTATTTTTATGTAATAGAAATATAATAAATATGATATATTTTGTTCAATAGCAACATACGAATAAATTTAATTAAGATTCAGTTTGAAAAAAATAAATAAATAAATAAATAAAAAATTATGTTTAACTGTAACAAATAAATGTTTAACGGTGCTTTACCTTAACTATGATAGTAACTTGAAATCGTAGTATGCACTTTTGGTAAAGCCGATTGGTAATGATAACTGTAATTATGAGTATATTAATTAAACTATTTATTTAAATTAATTGTAAACAATATCAACGAATATACTTGAACTACTAAAGAGACCTAATGAACTAACAATTGACAAGTTACGAAGAAATATTGACCATCGACTTATCACATTGGAAGCTATCGCGATAAGAGAATAATGATATCATCAACAAGTACAGGTTTCATTTATACATATTATCGATGTACTTCATTCATTTATTAATTCGATTTATTGATTGTCGTTGTACAAATTTTTCTTGCAATTAATTCCTTTAAAAAAAGTTACATGTGATTAAACAGAATTATAAAATATCAAGAAAATTTTATAACGATATAAGTATTTGTTTGTCACAATGAATTATGAACTTTAAACTCTGCATAATAAATTTTTAATAATTTTAATAATATCGTTGTTTTTTATGCATGATTTTCATTTTAAAAATAAAATTATAAGTATAAATTAAAATTATTATTTCATTAGTCGAGTGTGCCTTATTCAAATTATTTCAGAGATTCGAATGAATAAAATTTTGTTTCGATATTTTAATTCTAATAAGTATATATTGAAATAATTAGTAAGTATTTTTAAATTAATAAAACTATCTCTTAAATGAAAAAACTATTTCTTAAATAAACTTAACAAAATTTGCTCAATCAGTATGTTATTTTATTTTATTATTATTATTATTATTATTATTATTATTATTTTTTTTTTTTTTTTTTTTTTTATTATTGTTATAAAAAATATAAAAGAAATACTCCAAAAGCGTTAAATAAACTTTTGTTTTAATTCTGTTAGTTAATTACGATAGAAAATATTTTTAAAAATAATGTTTAATACTTTTTTTATAATGGTTATAATTCAAACCAAATAGACATTATTTTTGTAATTGGTTTTCAATTGAGGACTCTTGATGCTCTAATTGCAGACATATGCGATCAAATAAATGCCCAAACGATAGTAGCTAGAAAATAGATAAACTCCGGAATAAAAATAATTAAATTTCTCTTTCTGATTTAACAAGATAGCGCTCCTACAAAAAAAATTTAATACTATAATTCAATCATTTTTACAATAAGATAGTTTTTAACATCAATACCTGTATTAATTTATTATAAAGGTATTATCGGCCTTAAACAATGAGTATTATTGTGGAATTTATAACCCTCGCTTCGGGTTTATAATCAACGATCGCAAAAAATGATTTTACGGATAGCATTATAAAGATTATTTAAACGATCGTATGATTTACGGAAAAATGATTTTACGATTTTTTCCTTGTATTTTCTAATTACATTTTTAATACTCGGAAGAGCATTATGAGTTCTCGAAAAATATACTATAAAATAAAACAAATATTATTATCTAAAATTTCAGCCCTCCCTGACCTCAATCGATTACTTCAAATTTTGAACGCGAGTAAGCGTGTTCGGCTGATAAACTCTGTTCCATAAATATTTATTTGTTTATTTATATTTGATTAACGCTTAAATAACTTAATTTTACATATTTTAATATTTTGAAAATCGCTTTTTATATTCCCAATTCGTTTAATTCATCCGAAAATTAATTATGGCGAAGTATATATAAAAAGGAACAAAAAATATTGAAAATTTTCAGTTTCAAATCTCCATCTCATATAAAAAATTAACTTCAATTTGTATTTTAAATGGTGATCTAAATTAGTAATGCTTTAAAAACATCGATTGTGAAAATTTTAAATGTAATGGCTTTTCAAATCATGGCCAAAGCGTAAAAAAAGGCTTAAGATTTGTATGACTGCGATTATTTTATTGTAGCAGATGTGTGTCTTTATTAAAAATTTGAAATAAAATTTCTTATTTAGCTCGATTTATGTAATGTTATAAATATGTACATGGGCGACCGTTTTATTAAAAAAATAAAGTATAATACTCTAAAGCACAAAATATCTATATACACAAAAATTCACACATACAAGAAACAAATTGTAAATAAAAATTTTTATTTGTTGTAATTTTTTTTTTTTTTTCTTTTTTTACATAAGGCATAAATAATTAATATATTGCTAGAAAAATTTAAATATTATTTACATTAACACGTATTGCACTAGTTTAGAATCTTCCGGAGACAAATGATTATTAAATAAATTCCAGTCATCTGGAAAATCTCTTTGAACCAGTTTCATAAATTCGATGACGATACTTTTAGTTTCTGAAAATAATAAATAATAAATTAAAAATAGAGTGATTTTTATAAAATAAAAAAAAAAAAAAAAAAAAAAACATACGCACCATCCTCAGTATCTTTATTTTGAAGTATATTTATAGAAACAAACAGTAAGGTGTTTAAATGTGATTTGAGTATCGTATGGCCATATTTATACAATGTGAGAATACATTTAAAAACTGTTTTATTCTCTTCTAAATCTTCTTTTAACGGTAGATGATTAATAAATACCGGGAAAACCTGCTCCAGCGGTATTATTTTATGATTACTAATTATGAGTCGAGCTATAGCACCAATAATATTATCACGAGCTCTGGCATTAGCTTCTTTAGCTATTGCGTTAGAAAGAATTTGTAATATTTCATTATAATGCCTGTTAATAGTGTATAGGAAAATAATATAAGATTAAAATTTTTTTTTTTTTTTTTTTTTTTTTTTTTGTCAACTTATTCGAATTATTATTAAAAAATTGACTTCAAATACGCGAGTTAACCCGAAGAGAAAATCAATATGATTTATAACAAAATTTTCTAAAACTTACTATAACGTATATGCATGCTTTACGATTTTTATATAAAATATATAAAAAGGATACGGAAATACAGTTTCATTTCCGTAAAAAGCAAGTTCACCAAGTCCAAAAATGGCATTGCTACGAATTGTATCGCTAGGATCGTTTGTAAGCTTGGCAAAAGTGGGATATAATTTAGAGACAAATTGTGGCACTTGGTGTTTTAAAGCTGGAAAACATTCTAATATTGTACCCAAGCTGAATGACCTCTGAGCTTCTGAGTAATTGTTTTTCTAAAAGTTAAAATTAAATTTTAAAAAAAAATATTGCATACGTATATTAACATATTCTCATCGAAAAACAAAACTATCGTAAAAACATCAGCTCTATCAGCTGTTTCTTAATTTAGTTAAATTAATTTAATTTAACTAATTTAATTAAATTCTTTAATTCAAATATAACTAATAATACACTAAAGGAAAAAATCGATCGCTCTTTTCTTGCAAAAATTGTCAATTTTTAAATTGTAATAACTAAGTTTATTTTTAAATTTGTGCGATCTTCAAATAAGCTATATAATATTTGACTGAGTTATAATGATGATTATTTAGAAATCAGCGGACAAAAATTTGATGCTTTTTATCTACCGTTATAATTACATTTTTATATATGCAAAATCATCCTTAATAATAAATTATTACCAATCGTTCTATTAATACAGGAAAAACTAATTGTAGAAATGAAAAATCTTCTGGAGGAATGACTTTTCCTAAATTGATGAATGCTTGTCCAGCACATTCAAATAATAGTTCATCATGTTCGGCTTCACTTTTATCTTCATCTCCCTCTCCACCTGCATCATCGTGGTCTTGACAACTTGTACGACCTAATAAAAATTAATTTAATATCAAAGAATTCTAAAATTTACGGATAAATATTTACAGAAAATAAATGATAACTACACACAAGGCAGTAAAAAATATTGCGGCTACATTAAAAAACGCGAATCTTCATTTTTCACTTATATAAATATTCGATTGACCGCATACTTTCTTGTATCAGCACAAAGAAATAAAGATAAAGTTGAAATCGGCTACACATATTTACTAAATAGTCGATAAAACTAAATACTTGCTTTACATATTTAAAAAATTAAGTTAATTTATGATAATGAAACACGTAATTAAACCTTATAACGGATTTTTCAATATTTTAATTTTATACGGAATACATTTGGTTTAATAACTTTTTTTTATTAAAAGTATCATTAGAAACTAAGCATCTTTTAAATGTAAAGAACCAATATATTTAAATATATTTAAAAAAAATTAAATATTTATCGTAGAAAATATTTAAACATTATTTGAAATAAAATAAATAAATAAAATATCTTTTTAATAAATGCATAAAAATTAATGAATGAATTAACAATAATGTCATGTAATTTTTTATTGACATATTCATTAGCTATAATAGAAGAATAATCATGTAATTTTATATTATTTCAAATAAAGTATAAAAGAAAAATATTTAAAAATTCTTTTTAATTTTATTACTAATTTAAACATTTTTAGATACATTTTTAAACTAAAATTAAAATAATAATATTAAAAATAATCAATAATGTTAAAAACTTGATATTCATTTCTTACCTGTCATAACATCAAATATACAATTCATTATTGCTTCTTTATGACCCATTCCAACAAGGGTATCAGATTTTATGTTTTCTAGTAATTCAGAATAAGCATCTAAAGCTGGTATAACTACACTTCTTTCTTCATCAAGCCTTATTAGTTCAGACAACTTAGGAATGAAAACAGAAAGAGCTTTTTGCAAAGCTTGTTTACCTTCTTGCGTTTCTATTTTCGAAAAATTTATACAAAATTGCAATAAAGTATCAACAGTTGCTTTTCTTATATCCTCATGTGGATAATTAATACGTTTAAAAATCTCATCAAAAGATCTTTCTAAATATGGTAAAAATGCTTCTCTGCATAAATAATTTCGTATTAATATTTAAAAAAAAAAAAAAAATGTAGTGTAATATATAGAAAATTATTATTTACTTTGTGTGTTCAGCAATTTCTCCCAAAGCCAAAATAGCTTCTTCTTTTTCTTCAACATAAGCGTTTTCTACTCTATATCCAGCAATATCCTCAGAATCATCATCGTCATCTTCATTATCGGTATTCTCTATATCTTCTTCATCATTTTCACTTTCAGTTAAGTCGTCATAAACAAGAAAATCTGCATTATCATCTTTAAAGCAAGTCTAAAAAATATTTCAGTAAAATTAATTCTTCATCGATCAAAAAAATACTAAATTAAAAAAAAATATGTAAACGACGATAGTGTTAATTACAATTCCTTCCGAACTTTGAACACTTGTAATCATATATTCAACAATTTCTGGAAGATCTAAAAACATTTCATTTTTCATCACCATACTTATTGAAGCTAATAAACTATAAACAGATTTTTTCATATCAGGATCATCTGTTTCCCTTAATAAATTCATTCCTATTTCAAGAGATTTCATTGCTAAGGGAGCAAAATGTTTTTCGCCTATTTTCCTTGCTAAAACACCCAGTGTATCTAAGAAAAGTTAATTACTATAAATTTCTATAATTTAATAAAATAATAAATTAACGTTAATATTTTATTATATTTATATTTTCTTACCTACTGCCTGTACTTTCAAGCACATTTTTTCTTCATCTTGTTTGTCTATCGTTAAATAATGTTGAAGAATATCAATAATTTTTTCAAAATAAGGCAGCATATGTTCTTCACTTGCAATTGCTGCTGCACCAATTGCACTCAAAGAAAGTTCACATATACGTACTGGACTATTACTGTCTGCAAGTATTTCAAAAAGTATGGTCATAAGGGTAGGCAAATAAGGTAAAAGTCCTTCATTAAGATTTTCTGCAAACATTTCCAATGCATAAAACATGCGATCTACAGAGGTTAAGGTTTTTTCCTTTAATTTTATTTGAGTGCAAACTTGACTTAAATATTGGAAAAGTACAGGCAGTAATTCATCAGCATAACGACTTATTTCTGGTTGTAAATGTTCTGAAAATTGTCCAAGAGCAAAAAGAGCTGCACTTTGAACTACTGGTGCTGAATCAGTAATGCCTCTACAAATACAACGCAGAAAAAGTTCAAGGTATTTATTTCTTATATATTCAGAACAGCCTTCAGCTAAAACAGCCATTGATAAATAAGATGCCTTTTTCGCATATATATCAGTTCCTTCAAGTCCTGGCTCAATATATTTTAACTGAAAACATGATCAATGAAAATACTATTAAAGTAGTAAAATATCAAATAATTTTTATACCAACCAAACATGGAATCAGTTTATCCGGAGGAAGATGTAATGCTAATAAATCCAGCGTTTGAGTTGCACTAGTAATCAGTGTATTACTCCCTTCATTATAATAAATTTCTTGATCTTCGTCATCTGGTTTAGAACGCATTTGTGTAAAGAGCATATCTAAAAAAAAAAAAACAAAAATTAATGCACATTTCAAACTTTAATATCATCTAAGTAATATTTACTATTATATTAAATTTACTAAACTTTCTATAGTTAAAAAAATGATGTCTTCAAAGATATTTTTCATGATAAAAATATTTAATTATTTTTTAACTTAAGTACAAATTTATGATTTTTTTATCAATAGAAAATTTAAAAATTTACAATTTTTATTTACTTTTTAATTTTTTTCTTTCTTTATCTTTCTTTTGTTTCTTTTTTACATTTTTTAGTTGTATTACTACAACAATATCATAACTATAAGTATTACATTATAGTTATTAATACTTACCTATTATAGGCTCAACAAGTTTATTCTTCACAATTGCTTTTTTCTTTATTTTAGCCAACCATGCTATAAATGATATTGCTTTTACCTTAAGATCAGTATCCAATAATTTATTATTAGCAATAGAAAAACACATTTCAACTAAGATTTTAACATGCGGTGAAATAACTGTTACAGCACTTTCGCATAATTCATCCAATAACTCAAAACCTTTTATTGCTTTTTCTTGATTCACAGTTGTAAGCGTTTGAATAATTTGGATTACTTGTGGCATCATTTGATAGTAAGCATTAACCATCTATAAAATTAGTAAGTATACATTTTAACTGTAAAATAAGAAATTAAAAAAGATTAATTATAAAAACTACTTACAACTTGATTTCCTTCAACTAGTGGAGCTAAATATAATAGTATTTCTAATATGTAGCATGATACTGGATTGGCTAAATTTGAAAAACTCTTTATTGTCTGATTTAATAGTTCCATAATGGTTTGAACATGAGGTAAATAAGCATCTGGTGCTATTTCAATCATTACCGATAAAGTATACATGCCAAGCTATATAAATGTATCTAATTTAATAATAAGGACCCAGATAAATCTCATAAAAAATGGATATTATTTCACTCACTTCTTGCTCTGACAAATTTCCACTATCCAAAAGATGACGTATGAATTGTAAAATTTCCGGCCATTTGTTTTGTGGCAATTCATGTTTAACTACTACTCCAATAAGTTGTGCAACAGAATTCTTAACTGATTTTTCTGGTTCATGCACAAGAGCCTAAATAGTGCAAATATGTTAATTTAATAAATTATATTAAAAATTTAATTTATTTACCTGTAGAAGGACAGATTTAAAATCTATTTTAATTTGTTCGGTTAATTGTGACCAATATTTTCCCTTCGTGTAGCGCTTCCTTAATAATACTGCTGCATATTGTCGTATCTGCATATAAATGATTTAAAAAATATTTTTACAACAAATATAAGATTTATTATTATTCTTTGGTACCTGTGGATTAGTTGAGGTAACAATAAGCTGAAAAAGTGCAGGAGTACTTTCTGGATTTTTTAATACCTCATGAAGTTCTGAAGTAGCCTGAAAAATAAAAAATTAATAGCTCATATATTATTATTTAAAAAATAAAGTAGTTTACAGAATTATGTAATCAAAATTTCTACATCATTACTAATAATATAATTTGTAAATAATCAACTCTTGAAACGTTCTTAAACTTTAATCTGTAAATCTGCAAATTGTACAAGTTTTATTTATTATTGAAATATTTATTCTGCTCTTATTATTGGAATATTTATTTAAACTTTTAGAATATAATAATCATATTCCATTATATAAGGAAAATATTGCATTTAATTTTTATTAGACATAACAAAAACACGTGTTTTATTTAAAGTAATATAATGACTAACCTGTCGAATAACGTTAGTATCTGTTACTAACAATTTTGAAATAATTTCTTCCATGTTTAACCTTTGTTGATAAAAATAATGCAATTAATAATTTTAAGAAATTATATAAATCGAATATTTAATAATTATACTTTATTAAATTTAAATATGTAAATAGCGCACAAAATTACCGGTTAAACTAAACCATGAGGGCATAGTAAATATGAGCATAAGGATATAACGGATGTGGATGTAGCATAATATAATAGATTCATAAAGTGGTACTCAGAATTTCAATTTTTTTAAATCAGTATACTTGGATATTATTACTTAAATAAAATGTTTGCGCATAATAAAATTTTAAAAAATATTAATAACTTTTGTTTGCGCATTTGGTTTTTTTAAAAAAAAAAATAAAAATGAAAATTTGTTACTACAAATTAACTCCAATTTTATAATGCTTTTATTTATATTATAATAATTCATTTTTTGTAAATATAAAAAGCCATATAATTTGCGTATCAAATTCGCAAACAACTTTTAAGGTGATTTAACCTTTATAATCAATTATGCAAAAATAAAAAATAATTACATTTTCAAGGCTATATTATTATTATTATTATTATTATTATTATTCAAAACACACATTTGGCGCAGAGTTCTATTCGATAATATTAGATTTTGCTTCTGTAAAGCAAAAAGTTTTGTTTATGTTATTGTTTTCATGTTCGATTTGTAAACTATATGAACTTCTACAAATAAAAAAAAATTAATTATTTTAATAAAAGATAAATATATAATGGATTGTATGCTGATTCGCATAGTATCAAATTTTCAATTTCATTTTTTTTCAAAAATATCAAAACACACGTATAAAAATAATAAACAATTTTTTTATATTTTATAACGTAAAAAAAGTTTACTCAAGTAATTATATTAATTTCAAAAAAATTAAAAAAACGGACGTCAACTTTATAAAGCTCAGTGTGAATTGCCGTCACCTTATTTTTTGAAAAATTAATCGAATTAAATTAAAAATACTATTTAACTTTTATATTCAATTCTATCTTCTATCATCATTCATTTATTCATTCAAATTTAAATTAAAAATTAATTTTTCAAATAAAAAGTAATTAAATCGTCCAATTTAAATTATTAAAATTTTGAAGTGTAAAATAACAAAATAGTAAACTTTTCTATATTTTTTGTTATATTTGATATATTTAACATGTGCTAAGTAATAAATTGTTACAAAATCACATGATTTATTTTAATTCAATAATAGTAAAAACAATAAAATTTTAATTAATATTAATTGTCATTATTTGAAGTATAAATTATATTATTATATATTAATATAATATATGTATCATAAATATATTATTAATAAAAATTTATTAATATCTATTAATATATTACATTATATTTGTACAATTTAAATATTTAAATTAGTTTAGTTTGATATAAATGATTAATGTTTTTTTTAACTATATTTACACCCGTTCTAATGTATAATAATATTTTTGTTTTAAATACTATCTATGAAATTAAAATGATTATTCATTTTTGTTATTTTGTTTGTTAAATATAATAATTAAGTATACACAATCAATGTATTAAAAAAAGTTACATTCTCAAGTTTTCAATAAATTATCTACAAATTTATAAATTTTTTTCAAAAGTCTTGAATAGTATATGTTTATTTTAGTTGAAAATAATATTTAATGAATTAATTTTTTTAGTTGAATACTATTAAAATATGTTACAATTTTATTTATCAAATATTTATAAAAAAAATTCCAATTGTTCAGTCAAAGTAAAATTATAACTGTACATTATAATCACTGTAAATTTACTTTTGATGTACATTTACGTTTTATACTTATTAATCTATCATATTCTTGAGCTTTATTATATAACAGAACCCCAGCAATAACTAAAAATGTTCCGAACGCTGAAAGACCTGTTACTGGATTATTAAATAAAACTATTGATAGCCAAATTAAGAAAGCTCTTTTTGCAGTGTTAGCAACACTAAAACAAGAAAAATATATCAAAATATAATATAACTTAAACAAATTTTAACATATACCTTTATAAAACTAAAAATTACCTATGAGTTACTGGACTAATATAATCCATAAGTACATATGCTGTAATACTTTGAAAATGGAAAAATATACCATTCAAAATAAATGCTGTAAGTAGATATAAATTAAGGGAATGTTCTAAAGTTGGAAAATCCACTAATAAAATTGATGCTGGAATTTGTACCACTATCGATGCTAAACTAGTATAAAATTGAAGTTCTGCAGGTCTAAATGTTAAAATAATCATATAATTAAAAAGTAATTAAAAGCATAAATATATAAAATACACTTACGTATATTTAAAACTATCACCACTGATTAACATTTTTGAATATACATTTTGTAAACACTCAGTTAAATTTGTTGCCATTGCGGCTACAAAGCCCCGTAAATCGAAACTAATTTCATTTGCTGAACAAAGAGCTAATCCACCCATAACTGGAATTAATGATAAATTAACATATAAACCCGTGTATTCACCTAAAATATGTTAAAAAATATATAGTTTTTGTTAAATAAAGTGAAAGTAAAATAAAAATAAAATAATAATACCCAATAAATATCTACTGATAAAAACAGTAAAAAGTGGTGCACTACTTTTGATTGTCTCTGTAAAACTCACAGCAACATAATTTAAGGAAACTAATCCTAAAACTACAGTCATAAACCTTGTGCATCCAACTAATATCATATGCTTGTAAAATCCAGGAGGTCTTGTCAATCGAGGACTTGATTGGTACATACCACAAGGAAAATACATTTGTATAAAACCACACACTGCTGTCATAAGCATTTGGCAAGCACCTTCATAAAAATTATAATTACAAATTGTAAAATTAATTTTAAAGAAATTATAAAAAAATATATTATTACCTAATATTGTTGGATCACCCTCCATATATGACAAAATATATTTATTTAAAAAAAGAGTGCAGCCACTAAATATATACCATAATATTAAAAATAACAACGCACGTGGATTAGCTAAACCACCTTTAGTATCGCTTGCTAAGACTATTTCATCTCGTTTTTTATTCATATTTTCTATGTATGATTTTGTTTGACCAGATGTAATCAATGACAGCTCATCACTATCAAGTGATACTTGCATATAATGAACAGAATTATTTTCCATGGCAGTTATAAGTCATACATTTTATTTAATTTCTGTATTTTATTAAATATTGTAACAATTCATTCTTTTTTCTATTTTTTAGGTTATATTTCCGAGTTGAATAAATATTATATATTATTTGGAACATAATGCATGTAATATATAAATAATATTATACACACTGCGATCGTTTTAAAATAAATTTTTTTTCGTGTAATCATTTATAAAGTTTATTTAATCTTTTTCACAAAAATAATAGATTTTGATATACATACATACTTTAATGTAAATTTAAGAAGCTTTTTAGAGTGACAACAGTTCTATCTTCGTTCGTCAAATTATCTCATAAATTTCATTGAAGCAAATCTAACCAGATAGCCTGCAAATGAATAGATTTTGCACGAAAAAAAAACATACAATAGATTTTAAACTGCGCCTAACAAAAAAGAAATTTGAAAAAACTGCTCTATTTTATTTATAAATAAAAAAAAAGTAAATCGAAATCGTTTTATTTGAACAAATATTAATATTTTTGAAAATCAGAATCTAGCAAAAACTGCTTCAAAAATTTAGAAAACAGCGCCATAGTAACAATTGAAGAAATCATATTTTGTTATAAATACAAGTGAAAAACCAATTTTCGAAATTCATCAATTTCAAATTTGCGCATGCGCAGAAACAAACTTGTGATTAGCGCGCTAATTTAAAAAATTCCTTTACAAATATTTCAATTATTCAACTATAAATTATTAGCACTAGTAATTTATTAAGGCGTGGTAGTAAAAATATTTACCGATAAAAAAATTAAACTGAAAAAATCCATCAAGAATTTGTTCTTTACCAAGCACAGACTTTATCATATCTTAAAATCTGTATTTAAAGAATCAATTCTTATATTAAAAGAATCAAGCCTGATCAAACTTAATTTCAAGTTTGATTTCCGACTTGGTTGTTTTAACAGAGTAATATATTACAAAACTACAGTGTATTTAATTTCTTCTTCCAAATTCGAAGCTTAAAGATCTTCTCGATCAGAAAACGTGTACTCGTGTCGTATACTTGGATAGGTTTAACTTTTCTCATCTTTTCAATAAGCCCAGTACTGCACATCAGGATATCGTACTCATGTTGCACTCGAAATATCTATAATTCGCTATCTCGTAGAATTGTAAATTATAATTAACATTAAATTAACACGACTCTATTATTATATTATTAAAAGATAAACGTTTAATGCATATTTATAAAGATGTAAAAAATTAAATAGTAAAAATAAACGGTAATTACTGAGACACATCGTCTTAAAAAATAATTTATTAAATCATTTACAAAATATTACAATAAATTTCACATTCTGCACTTTTATAGGTTTTTTTATATTCATTACATTCTTCGTTGAATAACAGCACAAATTATTCAACGATAGAAAGACAACCGAATACTCCGGACAAAAAAACTACCATATAAAAAATTATACTATATTCGCTTTCAATAGTCTTTGATGTACTTATAATACATTACCAAATAAACTAACAAAAACTTCAACGACTTAATGCAGCATAATAATACCATAGCATATTAAACTCCGCATATATCAGACATTTTGCTTCATCATGCTTCATCCAACAATTACGATAATCGCATCATTAAAACTTCTTCGATGCATTATATACGAACGGAAGAGTGCACTTGATCGATTTCGGCCGAGGTCGAAGCATGGACAACGAACTGGCTAAATACAATATGTACAAAAATTCCATAAGACGGATATTTTGTTATTAAGCGGCATATGGCCGCATCTCGAGGAAACTTTGCAATTTTACAGAGTCGTCATCTTCGTTACAAATTTCGTTTTAGCTGGACTAGGCACCAAAATTTTCGTCTATTGTATCGATGATATATCGAGTATGTCGCTGTTCATTAAAGGCATATATGTAATGTCTTCAGTTTTTATACTTCGGTTTTGAAGGTATATCATATATGTTTGAAAACTTTTTTTTTTATTGATTTATTCATAATTATTTTTATACATTGACTTATTGAGTATAATAAATTTATTATAAATAGTCAGAAATAGTTCAATGCGTAAAAATGTTAAAAGTCAATTTTATGTTACCGATCGATGTAACATTTTTACGCTCGCTATTATCTGCTAAAATTTATTTTATTAATAAGTTGATAAATATTCTAAAAATAATTTTTTTTTTTTTAATTTTGCTTTGATACACGTTTTTCGTTAACCCGAATGAATTTAAACTTTGAATGAACCGCATATAATGATAAGATAAAAATTTCACATATACAATGATTATTATCGAATAAAAAATTAAAACTAAATGAAAGCGATCGGTAAAGATTGCATGTTTTATAATATATCGCAAAGATCTCGTAATGCTGAACGACGAGCTCGGACAAAAATTCGAAGGAAGATTTAAAACACATCGAATACAGACCTTTCCTCCTTGGGCGTATTTTCGTTTACGTTAGGATTTATTTCTTAGGAGTAACCTAAGCCGTTACTTTAATTTTTTATACACCATCGTACCTCTCGCTATAATCTTCAAATACAATAAATTAATCCAGATTAATCAGGCAAGTATATACATTATTGAAAAATAATGAAATTTTAAATAATTTCAAGTTATATCATAACGAAAGCATAATATATATATATATATATATATATATATATATATATATATATATATATATATATATATAGCAGTTAAGTACTTCCAAATTTTTACGAGGATTAGCTAAACGACCGAACCATCAATTCTTCAGGGTAGATATCCATTTTGCGTGGTACCGGGAAGCAAATTATTATACCGATCGATTTGTTGCATCGAGTCTTTCTTTGGACAATGCTTTTGGGCTTCACACAGTTTCCGCATTTGCGGCTTATTTCGATGTCTCGCGCATCGTTACCGACACCTTCGTCCAGCCGATCCTGGCTACCGCGAGGAATCGAGACGTTGATTACAGAACGAAGATTATCAAAATGCTATTTACAATTTACATATCAAACTGGGCTGGATCTGGTGATGTACAATCGATGAAAGATATTTTAATTATTCAGTTGCAAAAACCGTTTATTTTAAAGGCAAATGGATTTTTTGTGTTATCGATGGAAATGTTCGAAGAGGTTGAATTATCACTTTTATAATAATATAAACACAGTAGCTTTTTAACGTAATATTTATTTTTCCATTAAGATAATAAATACAACTATATCATATTTCTTTTTATTGCAAACCGTGGAAGGAAAATAAATTTCTTAACGTACATTATATAATGAATATTTTCATTTGTAAATAAGGGAAAAAAAAATTATTCCATAATAAAATTTTTTCCGAAGGTATATAAGTATGTCTTTCGGCGCAAAAAAGTTATTGTTTAAGTCGCAAAGTATAAAGTATGCAGAATAATAATGTAGATATTTGCATAATAAATTATCGTCTAATTACGAATACATTTCATGACATTTTGTGACTTTTATTATCTTTTCAATTATCTTATAACTAACAATGCACAGTTTTATTTACTTTTATTGTGTTGCCATATCGCAAATTATGAAACTCTGATCTATACAAAAGTTAGAAAAATTACTTTTTTTCTTATCTCAAATTGTGCAATAAGACAAATTTTTGTTAGATAATTTACCTTTACAAAATTCAACTGTAACAATTGAAAATTATGTATGATGTTAATATTGTACCATTATAGTTTATTAAGTATTTGATAAAAGGGGCCAAATTTATGCTCTCTAAAAAAAAATAATTTCTCGAAACCCCTTGTATCGTATTATTAAATTTTTATCCTACAAATTTTTTTGTCGCTTGACTGTTTCCATACTATATCTATTATATCGTTATAAATCACGTAACCCATTGTAATTTTTTCCAACTCATTCTAAGTAACCGATAACTACTACTTTTATTTTGTAAATTATAATACAGCTAATTTTAGCGAAGTTGCATTTATAAGTGCACATAAAATTATTTTTTAAAGATACATATTAATGTGAAAACGATGTTTTTATTCGAATAAGTGCAAATGAAACAGAATTTATTTTGATCGACGGTTTAATTTTTATATTATTAAATATTTAAATGTCAATAAGAAATTTCACAAACGTTTAATTTTTTTAATTATTAAAATTTTAATTTATCGATCGACATGAAATGGATAAATATAAACATTTTTTGTTTATACTCAAAATAAAAGGCATTCAATAAACTAACATTTTTTTATTTAGTTTATTGCTTTATATAAATATATTTTTACACCATGAATTTTTTCATTTCTTCTCTTCTAACATCTGAGTATAAAACTTACTGTTCTATTGGAGGTAAAAAGGTTTTAATTAATAAATAAATTGCTAAATCTTAATATAAATAACTAGTTTAATGAACTATTAAGAAAAAATAATTTTTCTTATAGTTATTTTAATAATTTTAATCGTATTTATTGATGTAACGGTATAAATAACAAGTTATATGATATTTAAATTACTATATCTTTTTAGAAATATTTTTAAAAATTTATTTTTTAACTGGAATGTAGAAATAAAATTAGACTTTTTAAAAATTTGAGAATTTTGTTATTAAGATAAAAATTCTCTAAAAATGCTATAATAAAATAATTGTAATAAAATATAATGCTTACTGCCACTTGGTGGCAAACATATGTATTCTTTCAAAAGAAAGAAATTAAAAATTATTTTAAAAAATTTCATCTAGTAAGTCTCATACAATTAATTTGATCATTTAATTTTTGTAGAAGAGAATTATGAGACAACATTAAAATGCAATAACTTGCATTAAAATTTTTTCTTTTCTTCAAAGGAAGTTTCTTGATGGAAGTATTGATGATAAGTTTTCTCTAAAAGTTCTCGTGTGTGATTAGTCCATAATTTTGCTTTATCTATAAACGTTTCCATCAGTCTAATACCTTCGTGATGGTAAAATTTTAATGGAATGCCTGTTTGAGTTTCGACATATTTAAAAAATTCTTCAGATCGTTGTTCATCATATAAAGGAAAAACAGCTATGATTGTCACCGTTAAAAGAGTAAAAAATGCTGACCACATTATTATAGACATGAATGCTCGGCACAAGAGGAAAAATACTCCTACTGGAAAAATCAATTTTAATAAATGTAAATATATAATTTTCTCAAAATAATGTATTTAGCCAATATCATTTTTTAAAATGATTAATTACCATTAGTGTTATTTGTTTTAATAGAATAATTATTTATTTGTTTCAATTTAGAAGATTTTGATACATTATTTTTTTCTTGTGATTGTTCTTTTTTTGTGGTAGGAGACTTATCTTTTTCAGCAGTCTTTTTTTCAGCATTTTTTTTCTTTTTTTTAGCCTCCTTTTTATTATTTGCTATATTTTTTTCATTTTCTAAAAAAAAAAAAAAAAAAAAAAAAAATAATAATAATAATAAATTTTATAAAAGGAAAATTTACAAATAAATTATTTTACCTTGTACGACAGTAAGGCGTCGTTGTTTTTCTTCATCAATTTTTAATTTGACATTTGCCAAATATGAAACAATATTTCGAGCACATGCTTGACATTCACTAGCATTACTACATAGACCAGCAATACTGGCTACTGCAGGCGTTAATGGATTTTCCTTTAAATCCAACCATTTCAAATTTTTTAATTCCCCTAAACTTAAAGGTAATCTACTAATTTTATTACTATAAAGATCTAAATGTTTTAATTGCTTTAATTCTCCAAAATTTTCTGGTATTTCTGTCAACATATTTTTACTCAAATCCAGTTTGACTATTTGTGTTAATGTAGCAAAGGTTTTCTAAATCAAAGAAAGTCTTTTTATAAACTATTGGCCAATATAATTAAATCAAAATTATATACTTACAGGTAATGTAACTAGTGCATTATTGGATAAATCCAAATGAGAAAACCTCTTAACAGTAGCCTGTTAATGAATTATAATATTTTTTAATAATTTATTTAATTTCAGAAATTAGAAAATTAATTAGGTTAAAATTGTTTACAATTTCTTTTACAGGCACTTCCTCCAGATCACATAAACTAAGATCCAGCGTGTCATCCTCTAACTTATCTTTTATATCTTTCACAGTCATTTTTCCAGACATTATGCTTATAAAAATAACAATGTAAATCAATAATAACGCAATTATATTAGAAAATAATTAATTATTTTTTATTTTATAAATTATCTCCATCAAGTAGCATATGCTACAGAAGAACTATTATCTGTATTTATAATAAATAACTTACTGCAAATTTAATTTTTTCGAAATAAAAAAATTTGTAGATTTAAATTTGACACGTGACAAAATTTCTCGCTTGAATGCACAAAATCCTTTAATCAATCAATGCTTTTTAAAAGTTAATAAAACGTGTACTTATGAAAAAGCCCACTCCAAAGATTTCGTCGATGTTAACGAATGATGTCGATTAAGAAGTTATCTGCGTGCTGTTTACGTGTGAAAATTAGGATGCCATATTATAGTGTACATACAAGAGACATCTTTCCCCTACCAAACCAGCGTAAAAGTCATTTGGACAAACGATTAACGACGTTACTGAAGTGTATACATGGCGTGTTTTTTAACAGATAGTTGACTCGTTTTGAAAAAGAATGAATCATTTCGTCGATCATATAGAAAACTATATAGTCTTGAAATTTTAATAAAAAAAATTTTAATAAAAGTCGCGTATAGTAGAAAAATTTTAATTTGAGTAAATAAATTAATTTTTTTAAATAAAATAAAATTTTTTTATCTTCAAAATTTACATTTAAACATTTATTTTTAAATAAATAAGTACTTTCTATGTTCATCCTTTAATTTCTGATTTGCATTATTCCAGTATTGATATCGTTTTTTATTTATTTGCAAAAGAATGTTAAAGATAAGATATAACTGAAGAACATTATTGAAATTCATATTGAAAACACTTATATTGCGGCTATAAAAGTAGAGTTGAATTATACTTGAAGATACTTGTATTTTTTTAAACACGTTTATTATTTAACAATAAATATGGCACTTCCATTGACATTATCAAAACTTTTTAAGTAAGTTTTTATTTTAAAATAATTATATTATTTTAATATATTTTTTAAATTCTTTTAAAAATAATAATTCTTTTTTAATTCCAAATAATAAAATAAAGAAATTTTAAATATGTAAATATATATTATATATCATAATGAAAAATTAAATTTATTAATATAAATATTTACTTGCACACGTAGGCATATTGACAGCAATAAAATAAAATATATTGATAATTTACGCGAAGCAGTTGCTATTAAGTCTGTATCTGCTTGGCCAGAAAATAGAAATGAAATTATTAAAATGATGAAATGGGCAGAAGCCCAATTTAAACAACTTGGTGCAAGTACAGAATTAGCTGATCTTGGTGTACAAAAATTGTCCACTGGTAAAGAAATTCCATTGCCACCTGCGTTACTTGGAACATTGGGTACTGATCCAAAAAAAAAAACTGTTCTTATTTATGGGCATTTGGATGTTCAACCAGCTTTAAAAGAAGATGGCTGGGATACAGAACCATTTACACTTGTTGAAAAAGATGAAAAATTATATGGCAGAGGAAGTACTGATGATAAAGGACCAGTTCTTTGTTGGTTACACGCACTTCAAGCTTATCAGGCTCTTGGGGAAAATATTCCTGTTAATGTGAAGGTAATTAAAATTTTGTAAAGATTGATCTTAATAATTAATGTTTATTATTTATATGCATATTATTTTATAAAATTGCACTATTTTACATTTAATTGTATTATTAATTTAATTTTTAGTTTGTATTTGAAGGAATGGAAGAAAGTGGTAGCGAAGGTCTTGATGAATTACTTTGGTCCCGAAAAGATACCTTCTTAAAGGGAGTTGATTATGTTTGCATATCTGATAATTATTGGCTTGGAACAAGCAAACCTTGTATTACTTATGGCTTACGAGGAATTTGTTATTTCCATTTAAAAGTATCTTGTACACCAAAAGATCTTCATAGTGGCACATTTGGTGGAACTATTCATGAGGCAATGTCTGATTTAATTTATCTTATGAATACTTTGGTAGATGTCAATGGAAAAATTTTAATAGATGGAATTTATGATAATGTAGTAAAAGTAACCCAAGAAGAGTTAAAATTATATGATGCTGTTGAATTTGATGTAAATGAATACAGAAATACTTGTGGAGCTACAAGATTAGCTCACAATGAAGATAAGGTATTTTTGAATATAATAAAATTTTAGTCTTTTATATATAATTTAAATGTTACTGAACTGAAAGTGAAATTTTATATAGAAACAATTATTAATGCATCGGTGGCGGAAACCATCTCTATCACTTCATGGCATTGAAGGAGCATTTTACGAGCCAGGTGAAAAGACTGTTATTCCAGGAACAGTTATTGGCAAATTCTCATTAAGAATTGTACCAGATATGACACCTGAAGAAGTTGAAAAAAAAGTTGTAGCCTATATTGAAAAACAATGGCAAGCTCGTGGAAGCCCAAACACAATGAAAGTTAGCATGCAGCATGCAGGACGACCATGGTCTGCAAATCCAGATCATCCAAATTATGTAGCTGCAAGAATTGCTACAAAACATGTATATAAAGTGGACCCTGATTGTACATGTGAAGGAGGTTCTATTCCAGTAACTTTAACTTTCCAAGAAGTAACTGGAAAGAATGTTCTATTACTTCCAGTTGGATGTGGTGATGATGGTGCTCATTCTCAAAATGAAAAACTAAATGTGCGCAATTACATTGAAGGAGTAAGTATTGTATTTATTAATACGTAAAAATTATCTTATTTATTAATAATTTTTTTGTTAAAAATTACTAATTATTTTTAGACAAAATTGTTGGGTGCTTATCTCTATGAAGTCTCTCAAATTTAAAGGATTAAAAATTCTTTTTTTGAAAAAGGATTTTATGATCGTAACTATTAATCTAATATTCAAGTATTTATATTATTGAATGATATATAAAAAAATTTTACTTTTACAATATTATATTACATACCTCAATAACAGATTTAGATACAAAAAATTATATTTTGTACTATTTACACTTATACTTTTACAATATATAATAAATGCTATTTGATAATTGACTATTATTTTTATACATTTATAACAACTATAACCAAAACAACATAAAACAAATTAGTCTATAATTTAAATAAATTTTTTAAAAGGAATTATAAAATTGAAGTGCATGTTATGATTATAGTATTAATTTTGTAAATTTTTAATTTGCAGAACCCATGCTGGTTCACCCTTATGTGCTGTTGGCGGCAAATGAATTTCGAGATTATTTGAATTTTCTTGCCACTAAAAAATGAAAAAAAATAATTAAACATGTAGAAATTATAAACTTATATTTATGTTTTTTTTTTTACTTACTTTAACAAATTTTTTTGTGTTAAGAATCATAATTTTTGTAATAGTTGTAGTTTTAATAATATTACTTAAATATATAATGTTAGTTTCTGGCCAAGAGAGTAAAATGGCATAAAGATGGCCGTTTTTACCTTGTGTGTACCAAACATCTTTTGTTAAAGTGTCGTTTTGCAATATCCATGGCTTTGTTTCATAAATAGCATCACCGTTAATTTTTAACCATTGTCCTGCAAAAAAAAAAAAAAAAAATTAAAATTTATAACAAATAACTTCTTAGTAATAAGTTGAAACAAATATGTATGAAAAAGTACCCATTTCACGCAATCTTTCGACAAAAATAACTGGGATTATGCCATCTTTTGTAGGACCAACATTCATTAATAGATTTCCTCCAGTGCTTACAGTAATGATCAATTCTTTAATGAGATCTTTTAAGTTGAAATAATCATCCAATGGAGCATTTCTTCTAAAACCCCAAGACTTTTTATCAATAGTCATTGCATTTTCCCACTTATGTTTTTGTAAAATACCTGAAAAGAATTATATATATATATATATATATATATATATATATAAATTGTTTTTAGAATAAAATATTGATGAAAAGAATAAAAACTTTTATGAATATTACAAAAAAAATTTTAAAATAAGAAATATTTGTTTAATTGTTAAAAATTAAAAAATATTATAATAAAATAAGAGTACCAGGATTATAGCGATCTTGACAATTATAAAAGTCTCCATGATTGCAAGGTACATTTATTCCCCAACGATCATTAGTAACAATGGTATCTCTTACAGGACTGTCATTATACAGCCAAGCCAAAAAATCTTTTGATTTCCAGTACTCTTCTGTGGCTTCCCAATCACCATCAGACCATAGTACATGAGGCTCATAAAGGTTAATAAGTTCTTTCATTTCAGGGATAATTTTATTAGTTACAAAAACATCAGTAGTAAAATTATTTTTTTTATCGTATAAATATAGAGGATTAAACCATTCATATAGTGAATGATATACTCCAAATTTTAAATTTGTATTTTTTCTTATAGCTGTTGATAATTCACCTATAAAAATTAATTTATTAATCGTAAATAGTATGAATTAATTATCATTTATGTACTTAAAATTTTAATATATAAATTAATTATCATCTTATTTTACAATGTCACTACTCTTCAATCGTTTGTAAAATAAGAATTACCTATTAAATCCTTATGAGGACCAACATCAACAGAATTCCAACTAAAGGAATATTTAGAAGGCCAAAGTGTATAACCTTCATGATGTTTACTAGTTATAACAATATATTTTGCTCCAGATTCATTAAATATTTCACTCCATTCAGTAGCATTAAAGAATTCTGCTGTAAAGTCTTTAGCAAATTCTTGATAGCTAAAACTAGGTTTGTATCTTTCTTTCATGAAATTTTCATACCTTTGAGATCCCACTGTAAAAAGTATGAAATAATTTATACACAAATATTTTATACAAAATTTTGTAATGTTGCAAATAAAAATACATTACATTTCCAGTTTATCCAAAACCATTCTGAACCAAAACTTGGAACACTAAATACTCCCCAATGAATGAAAATTCCAAATTTAGCATCATCAAACCAAGGTGGTAAAGGTCGAGTGTCTAAACTATTCCAAGTGGGTTTATAATTTTTTTGAATAAGTGAATTAAATTTAGAATTTTCAATCTCATTTTCAGCAGATATTAAATAGTAAGATTCTTCAGCAAGGGAATAATTCACAATTAAACACAAAAATAAGAAAATACTATAATTTACCATTTTATTGTCTCTTAATCCCGAAAATTATAGAATTTATTATAAAATTATTTCAATGAATTGTTATATTTATACATAAGTTTAATCTTATCAATTAGTTTTACATATTTGTTTCTTTAGATAATATTGCAAAGTTCTACTTTTCAAAATGATAAACAAGTTAACAATCTTATCTTTATCAAAATAAATGAAAACGATATTTGATAAGTACATCCAATAATTGAACACTAGCTACACTTAAATTTTATGGTAATTAATATCCTATTATAACATAGAAGTAAAAAAATAAAATTTATAAAAGTTTTGTAATTGACATTTTTAAATGTTATAATTTTATTATTGTTGTGACTACTCGATCTTTTGTGTTTGCAGCGCCTTCGCTATACTACATTAAATTTGAAATTAATTTTCAATTATATAAAATTCTATAACAAACATTAATAGCGTTTGCCGCTATAATTAATTTTCAAGAATATTTTGAAAAAAATTTGTAAACATTTAAAAAATGAAGCTATATACAGATTAATGTTAAAGGCGAGGTGGCCATTTTCAAATCAGTGCAGTCATTAAATATTAGCTTACAAATTACAATTTTATTTTTTTTTTATTCAAATTGATAAATCTTTTTTCAATATATTCTTGAAAATCTTATGAATTGAATTAAATAATAAATTATAATTATACACAAATTTTAAAATCATAGTATACAACAAAAGGAGGGAGGGCGCTATGTGAGAAATTATATGGTAAAATATATCTACACAGTACACGCGTCTAATGTCTATATTGTTCATGTAAAAATCCACTAGTGGGGCAGTGAAACGGTTTGTTATTGGAAATTGAACTCATTTTATAGTTTTGAACAAAAACAAAAACTCATTAATGCAATACATCTACGACTATTTATGAGTAAACAAAAACTTACATTTTCAATTCAATAATTTATAACTAAAAATTGTTAAAATTTAACTTATTTATGGACACAAATACATTCTTTAGTAAAATTTAATTTTTAATTAAAATTTTTATTAATTAATATATCATAATTTATTTCACTATTTACTATACATAGTTTTATACTTTTTAGATTCAAAAAAAGAAAAAAAAATACAAAATAATGAATCGGATTCAGATTCTGAACTTGATTCAGCAGAAGATATATTAGATGATTCTGAAATTAATTCAGATAATGATGGCAAATTTACAATAAATTATAATTCAGTATTAAATTACAAACCTACAACTGAAGAAAAACAGGTAATCAATATGATTTTCATTGTTTATTAACTTTCTTTTACAATCTTTTTTTTTCAACGTTTTATTTTCAGAAACTATGTAATATGCTTATTAGAATAACGCATACAATACCTCCACAACATACAATTGAGAAAACTGCAGGTACTCGTACTTTAAGGAAATATGAAAGAGAAGAATTTGAAAAGCATACTACTTTAAAAATTGGAAAATTTTCTAATCGAGAAGACAAAATTTTAAAAAGAAATTGGAAAAATTTTTGCCAAGTACATTTGCATTTATTATTAAGTACTTTTTTTTAATTTATTTTACTACGATTATTTACATGTAGTGCTATATTTTACAGTTACACGATTGGGATCCTAAGAATCCAAAGCCATTTTTGCAAATGAAACATAAAAATAAAGAATTTTTTTTAAATCAAGTTAGTAGACAGAAATTTACACAGTTTCTGGCTAATGGACTTCTTGACAGATCTTTATACAGTGTTTATCAAAGGTTCAAAGTTATATTTGATCCACATAAAAAATCTAGGTAAAAAATTAATGCATAATATATACTCATTAAGTTTTTCTGTTTTATATGATAAAATTTTATACTTTACAGATACAAATCATACGAAGATGATATTATTGTGAATTTTATAAAGGAAAATAATCTTTGTGAAAATAATCGAAAATTTGCAGACTTAGCTTTAATTTTGAAAAGAACTAGAGCATCTGTATGGCGTAGATATCGTGTTTTAAAAAAGAAACACGATTTTCAATTTGAAAATCATATTTCTTAAATTTTCTAATTGAATAGATTAATTTTTTACTTAAATTAAACTTATTAATTTGTACATAAAACAATTGTTATATGCTTGTTAATTAAAACTTTCCTTGTACATATGTATTGATAGAAACTTAAAAGGATTTTAAGTATCTAGTTCTAATTAAAACTTTAAAGTACAAGGAATATTCCAAAGTTCTCGGAATTTGACTGTAATTTTTTTATATTGGTAATTTTAATGAAAATTGCAAAGTAATTTACTGAAAATTACCTTGCAATTTTCCATTTAATTGAATATATTCATCTCAATAAGCAGCTAATTTTTTTAAACCATCTTCAAAAAATTTGCACATTTAAAGTAAAGCTAAAATTCTAAAACATTTTAATATTCCTTGTATATTTGATAAATTATTTCTATCAAATATTTTATAAATCAGTAATAAATGTAAAATTAACATTATTTTTAAAATTAATTATGTAATATTGTATGTATGTATGTAGCTTAGAAAAAGAGTTTTCAAGCTATCAATTTAATTACAAAACTTAATATATACAAGTATACCTAAAAAGCTATTTACCAGTTTAATTTAAATAGCAATGTATTAGAGAATTAATTAATTTTTTTTATATCATACAAAATTTTTGAATAATAAAAACTATTTTCATAATAATCAATAAATTAGACAGTCAAGGATTTGAAAAATTATTTAATTTATTTGTTGATTTCATAAAATTTATATTTTTATTTAAAAATATAAACTAATTAAATATATAATATTACTTAAAAATTTATATTTTTACTTAAAAATATACATTTTTATACTATTAAACAAAAGTTCATTTATATCAAAATACTTGATGTTACTTATTTACTATCAAAAGCATAATTTTTGGATTTTACTGTATATCAAATGATACAAAAATTTTTAAATTGATTTTAATTAATATTTTATATTGTTAAATATTTATTCAATTATTTTACAGTAAATATTGTTAGTATTCAGTGACTAAAGTAACTGTAAAAAAGCCATTTTATATTTTATATTAAAAAGTATAATAAAAATTAGTCTAATTAGCATAATATTTATAAAAACAGAAGAAAAAATGCATTTAATAATAGCTCTTGTATCAAAGTTTCAGTCACAAGATACATATAATCGATAATAAACTTGGACATTAAAGTTTTAAAAAAGGGTCACTTTGAGATTCCTTCAAAACATCTGACCTATCACAGCAAGCGATCGTACCGCGGATTGCACATTATTAACATGGATATGATGAGCTACCGTGTGATGATGGTCTTCTACCACCATCTCAGTGTATTGAACTCGACAACGTTTTTGATGAGCAAAAAGGCTACCACTGTGACTGTATGCTGCTCCACAAGTCTTACAGACATAAGGTTTCTCTCCGGAATGCGTGTAAGTGTGTTCTTTAAGTGTGCAGAGTCGTTTAAAGGCTTTCCCGCATGTTTTACAGAGATAATTGGCTTCTCCAGTGTGTCGAGTTAAATGCCTTCGAAAAGCAGAACTCACTGCAAAAGCTGCACTGCAAACGTGACAAACAAAAGGTTTGTCGCCGGTATGAATGCGAATATGGTTTGCCAAGCTTGTAGTTGTAGTGAAACCACTGTTACATGTTTTGCATACATGAGGCTTGACACCAGTATGAGTTCGCATATGATATGTTAAAGAAGAATTGCTTGGATATACTTTACTGCAAATGTGACACAGATATTCTCTTGGTATTTTTTCTTTAGGTTTATTGTGAGTTTTTTGATGAAGAGTAAGTCGAGCTCGACTAGCACATACTTTTTTACATATTTCACATATTGCTGGCTCTGGTTTAGGTTTATGCATAGCTACATGTCTTCGCAAGCCTTTTTTTGTAGCCATTATTTTGTCACAGTGTTGACATTTGTACTCACCATTGCCTTCTTCACTACTTTCATCTTTTTTTATATTATCGTTGTTTATTGTAGTATTATTTGTACTATTTGGGAATGGGTCATCATCAGAATCATATAATTTATTATCATCAGAAAGGTTATCAAGCAAACCATGGCCATGTTTTTCCGCGTGTTTTTTTAAAGTATCAGGTTGGAAAAACCACTTTTTACAAACAGTGCAAGAATATTTTTTCTCTCCATGAATAAGAGAATGGCGTTTTAAATTTTTTAATGTTGAACAATATTGATTACATTCTTCGCATTTAAAAATTTTTGGAGCATTTTCAAATCCTTCTTGTCCATTTCCATTAGCATTTTCATCTTCAACATCCTCAGTTTTTAAGTTTTGTTTTATATTTGTTTCTTCTTTCTGATCATCAGAACTTATTTGCTTAATAATATCATTAACTTTTTCAGTATGAGATTTTAAATGTTTAAGCAGATTTTGAGATTTTGAAAAATTTGCATTACATAATTGACAAACGTGTCGTTTTGTTGCATGAGTACTTTTATGCTTTTCTAAATCATCCAACTTACAAAAAGTTTTCAAGCAAGTTTCACACTTATGCTGCTTTTCATGGATTAATTGGTGTTTTCGTAGACCTTTCTGAGTGCTGTAAAATTTTGAACAGGCTTCACATTTAAATTTTGCATCTTCTAAATTTTGACTATCATTATTTGTTTCAAAATAATCGTCTTCAACCTCTTCACTATCGAAAGAATTTTCATGCATTGTTTTTGAATTTGTATTTGAAGTTTGTTTTTGCAAATTATTGTCTTCTCTAATAGTTTCAGTCTCTTTTGTCATATAAGTAAAATAGCTAACATCATTTTTTACTTCATTTTCTGCAGAATTGATATCTGTTTGTATAGAACAAACATTATCAATTAAATTTGTAGAAACAGGAATTAATTCCGGTGTACAAGTAACTTCTTGGACATTACAAGGTGTAACTTCTGAACTTTTAATATCTTTAGGCTGTTCTTCAAAACCCAGATGGCAATTAAAAAGTTTTTCTTCTTCTACTGACATAGTTACGTTAACTGTAGGCATAGTTTGTTCAATTGTTGTAACAACTGTAGCAGTTTGTGATTCTGGATTGTAATCTTCATTTGATATTGTATTATGAAATTGTTGATTGTTCATTACTTCTTGTTTTACAAAATAATTATTTTGTAATTCTTCAGCAGTTTTTGTTAAAAGTACTTGCTTTTGTAAATCAGTCTGTGTACCAGAATCCTAAAAAAATATCATATTTAGTTAAAAAATCGTTTTTATTTTATATTTATTATTTAAAAAAATAAAAGTTCTATTTTTCAAAAATATTTGTATAAATAATAAAAAGGCTGTGAAATAATAGTTATTTATAATATGAATTTGGAAAATTTAATTTATTTTATTTAAAAAAAACTCTAAAAAAGTAAAAGACAAAGTATAAAATAAACAAATATTTTTATTGCTTAATTTAAATTAATAAATAAGATTAATTAATAAAAAAAAGAGTGTATAACAATATTATTTATTCATATATTTTATGAATAATGTAAAAATTACAACATTAACAAAATTATTATTAATGATGAAAAGTTTTGTTTATAATTCTATGTTAAAAATTTATAAATTCATAAATGAAATTTGCAAATAAAATATTTTTATTTCAAATTTCACTTTCTATTTTTAAAAATTTAAAAACATATTCATACAGCATACCATAGCATTATACTTAGCAGGTTTGTTGTAATAAAGTCTTAATCGAGCATCTGAATGTTGACATAATTGTCTGAATTCATGTGCCACACTTGCTTTATATATGCAAACATCGCAAATTAAAGCAGGTAAACCATCCTGTTCATGACACTCAACAGCTCCACAAACTTGAATTTTTTGTGGTAGGTCTGATGAATTGTTAACATCCTGTCCATTACAAAAAATAGGTGACAAGTTTGTATTTTCTTGCAAACAAATTCGACAAACTCTATCCATGTTCATTGGCATGGCAAAATAACTATTATTTATTGCCATTGTTGCTGGCTACTTTATAGGAACTATAATCTGTAAAAGAAAAACAAAATTAAAAATGTTTTTTTTTTTAATTTTATAATTTAAAGAAAATATAATTTAATACTTTTAGTTTTGGTTAAAAATATGAATAAAAAAAAAAAAAATAATACATATATTATTAGTAGAAAAATATTTTAAATTAAAAATATATAAATTTTCAACTTTTTCCACTTTAATGAGATTATAAATATTTAAAATATTAATTTCTAGCTTTACCGAATGAAATAATGTTTTTTTTTTTTTATACATGTTTTGCAATACTTTTATCATTTATAATTAATAACAAAATTAAAACTTTGGTTTAAAAATATATAGTTACAAATTCTTAGAATTTTAAGCAAGATTTACATTAATTTAATATTTTACGTAATTTAATATTTCAATTTTAAATTTTAAATAAAAATTTCACTTGGTATTATTAAATACTTAAATAAAAATCTAAGTCACATTTGCATATTTTTTCATTTTTCTATTATATTATTACAAAACTATTGGAAATGACTTACTACATGTACAGGCACATATTAAAAAATCTACAAATATACGACATTTACTTTTAATGACCCGTGAGAGCCATTTATTTTACAAACTTTTCCATATTTTTTCTCATTTTTTGAAAATCTATTCCAAAATCAAGAGAAAAATCTTGTTTATATAAAAACGGGCGGTTCTCAATATTAAAAACTCAGCTTGTGCGCCACAGTATAATTATTCATAGCAGCCTTGAAAAGGTTGAGAACAACAGTGCGAGATTGTTGGCTATGGTTTTCCCTGGCAGCCAGTGATGCCCAGACGAATGTTGCACGAGGAACCGTGAGAACTGAATGATCGACCGCTCAACCTTTCGGAGCATTGACGACAATACTAAGAAAACTTTAGTGCTGCACGTGAGGTCACATCACTGCATTGACTATAAGACGCTGCTGATCCGCAGGTGCTTCTCTTTACACTCTCTCCCCTTTGTTCAATGGCTTCTTCATCGGGTCGAAGAGAAGAACCGAAACCGACGACCATCGCATATGCATATACTTGAGAACCGCGGTATCATATATGCATAGCTTCGCGCATTGAGAACACACAGCATACAATATCGTATTTTTTAGCTTTGAAATTCGCCCAAAAATCGTCTGCTAACACTCTACTGTTTTAAAATATCTGAAAATCATAATTTATTGTTTTGGATATTAGTTTTTCAAATATTATATAATAAATAAAGTGGATAATAGTAAAATAATTTTGTTTGTTTGTGATTAAAAACAAATAATTCTTACAATCGTTGAATTTCGAGAATAAATAAGAATTTAGAGCAACGTGTTTTCCATAACCTACATAAAATATATATCTTTTATTTAAAACCAACATATAGATTTAGTAAGTATTTCATGAAATTTATTAATTTTATTGAAATTACAACAATGAATACTTTTCTAATAAAATTTTTTAAACTATAAAAAAAAATTTTAATAATTATTTAATATTTATGTATTGAAAAAAATATTTTTTAATTTCAAGTTGAAAATTATAATTCAATCGTTAATACATTATATTTATATGAAAAAATATTATAATTTAGTATTTCAATATGTCTTTAATGCTTGTATTACATTCAATTCAATTGTATATATTTTTAATTTTATTCTTTCTGTTAAATAAAATTTCACATATATATTATATTTTAAAATTTTAATTTTCTATTTAAGAAAAATAATTATTGAAAAAGATTATTTAAAACAATATAAAAAATTAAAAGTTCAATAAATTTGCACTTTAGAAGTTTTATTCCATAGAAGATGACTAGTTTAGAACACTGTCAATATTATGTGGAGCGAAAAAAGCGTTATTGTCGCATGACAGTAAAAAAAGATAAAAAGTACTGTGGCGAACATGAATCTTATTATGAGTCATATAAAATTAATGATGAAAGAATTGTTTGTCCACTTGATTCTAAACAGTAAGTAAATAGAAATCAATCGATAAATTTATTTGATGCTTTAATTAGTTAGAACCTTATAAAATTTTTAGATTATTTCCAGTACTTGTTATAAATCTAAACTATCTAAACACTTGAAAGTTTGCAATGCAAAAATTAAGCAAGATAAACAACCACCGTATATTGTCAAAGGAATTAATTTAGGATGTACAATTAAAGAATGTTTTAAAGACAAACCATTATCAGAAATCGAACAAAAAACAATTGATATTGTTCTTAACAAAATAAAGAATTCATATGGTAAATAATTTATATACTTATTATTTATACATATATTTATTATTTAAAATTAAACTTGTTTTTTTAGATAAATTACCAGAAATACCTAATGAAATATTACAGCATAAAATTTTGGATGATGAATTATGTAACCCAACTTATGGAACTGAAGCCAAAAGACATCTATTGCAAACATCATCTTTATTAGGACATTTAGCACAAGCTGATCTTATTCACAAAAATACATGCTTTATTGAGTTTGGAGCTGGTCGAGGTAAATTTTTCTTTATATTTTTATTCATAATTATTATAATATAGTTGTATTATGCAATTTATAACTAATATACTTTTTAATAAATTTATTGTGGATCAATTTATTAGGTAAATTAACATATTGGTTAGCTCAAGCAATAAAGAATCAAGCAAATTCTTCAATTTTATTAATTGATCGTTCAAGTCACAGACATAAAAGAGATAATAAACTAAAAAATGAACAATTTGGAATTGAAATAATACGAATCCGTGCAGATATTGCAGATCTGAAATTAAATGATGTACCAGAAGTTACTAAGATGCCATGCAGAGTTGCCATTGCCAAACATATATGTGGTACTGCTACAGGTAAATTAATTATACTAATTTATTTTATCTAAAAAAATATACATTATTTTATTTGTGCTAATACTAACTTTCAGATTTAACATTGAGGTGTATAACAAATTCAATGAAAAATAATGAAACTTCAAAAGTTGGAATCATCATTGCATTTTGCTGTCATCATAGTTGTGAATATTCTCATTATGTTGGTCACAAATATTTAGAAGACGAAGGATTTACAAAGGAAGAATTTCAAATTCTCTGCAAAATTGCTAGTTGGGCAACATGTGGCATAAAACTCAATAATGCTAATGA
Source organism: Chalcis sispes (assembly GCA_949987625.1). NCBI lineage: Eukaryota > Metazoa > Arthropoda > Insecta > Hymenoptera > Chalcididae > Chalcis > Chalcis sispes. The sequence goes on along the minus strand of OX465095.1, from coordinate 3,473,262 downwards.
TGATTGTGAGCGTGAAATTATGGGACGCAAAGTAAAAACTTTGTTGAATTGGGGTAGATTAGAATATTTAAAAAGTTTAGGATTTGATTGTCAATTAGTATATTATACATCTATTGATACTACTTTAGAAAATATGTGTATAATTGCTACTTTTTCTAAAAAAAATTTAATTATCAAACCTTAGCTGAGAAATTTTTATCCTACTTCATTATTTTAGGTAACAAGAAGAATATGTATTAAAAGTTTGCATTTACTAGAAGTAGGAAATTTATTGTTTATATAATTTTTATAAATTTAATAAATTTATATAATTTTATACCAAAAATATGTTTATTGTTAAAATGTAAAGAAATCCAAAAAATATCATTCATTGAAATAAATTTTAACTTTTTAAAAAACAATATTACATCAATTAATAAATATTTTATTTTCATATACCAGTCTGTAATAATGACTTGTTAATTAATATATCTTAAAAAGTATGATATGCTTCAAACTTTTTATTATTCAAAATTTTATTATTTGTATCTTATATTTTGCACAGAAATATAAATTTTTACATTCAAAATATGTTATGAGACAGAGAACGTGGCGCATAGGATTTATAAAAAAGGTTTCTATGTATATTCTCAAATTTCAAATCTCAAGGACCATCTCAATTTTTGTGATCTATGCTAAAATCTATCCACACCACTGTCTTATACGATCGTGATCCACGTTACATGCGTTCCATCCCCACTATTAGAAGACGCGATGACGCCCCGCCCAATATGAGTTGACTGTTATAACAGCGGGTTAATAAACATTCCATTTTCTATTTAATTAGGAATTGTTTGTCTGGTTATTCAGGGCGTGCACATAGGCACATGAGTGTAGTTTTAAAGATATGTTATTTAACGAATTCTTGCAAAAAATTTAAATCTTTGGTGTGACAAATTGTACGCAAATAAAATAAAACGATTCTTCAGTTCAGTTTGTGGCCTCTTTCACTACGGTAGGTGTAAAAAATACTATACAACCTGTACGAACGTACAACTCACGCCTCAGTCATACACACATTGATAACGAACTCTTGGGCTTGGCTTGCGGCTGTTTTCCAAAAATTAAATTACGAAATTTAAATAAACGTATAATATGAATTTTTAATTAAAATTATTTATTCCTTATAGTTAAAAAGTAAAGTTATTGATTCATCATTATAGTTTATTAAATTTATATTTAAAAGAATAATAAAATATTAAACATGTATTGTGATAAAAATTAGAAAAAAAATTTTTTTATTTTATTTCTTTTTCAGAAGTAAGAGTTAATTTTATGAAATGTCTATTCTAGAAGACCGCGACGCCTTCAGAAAAAATCCGTATTTTAATCCAGAGGATCAAATAGTAGGTGACTTTACTCCATTCTATGTTGCAATCAGCATTTGTTCCATTATCGGTGGTTTCTTAATTATTATCAACGTTGTATTTTGTTATTGTTCACAATATCGAGGCTACTGGCGAAATCGACATACTGGTAAATTTTCTATTTTAAAATGCTATATTTTATTTTTTATAAATATTCTTGCATGTATAATAGTTTAGAATTATACCTCGCTTGAATTATTATTAATAATTTAATTTTTGGAAAACAAAAAAGCTGTATATTTTTACTTGGACACAGTATTTTTTATGAAATTGAAAATTAATCAAATTAAAATTTGCTTTTGTTTATTTTCAATAATTATACACTTCATTAAGTAGTGCAAAACACTGCAACACTTCTATAATTCATTATATTACAAATAAAATAAAAGTTTAATGATTATTTATAAATATTAATTTTTTAGGTAATCGTTGGATCCAATCACTTTGGACAGTAACACCACATAATAATCCACCTTTAGATTTATCTGAATTAGAAAAAGGTGTCAGAATCTATAAATCAAATACACACGAAGTTGTACAATACCATCAAGAAGAAATAGAACCAGGAACACAACAATTGCAACAGTATATGGAACTTCATAAACGAGAAAGTGATATTTAAGAGCTAAGAATTCATTTAGAATTTTATTGAAATCATAATCATCAATTAGATTAATAAGTAAATATGAGTCTGCACGTTTTTTGGCCAGCATCAGCTGTTTTGACATTGTTTATAGTAGGTGTTATAATGATTTTATTGAAATATGGTTCAGTTATATGTAGAGTTAGACATGAGCCATTACCTACTGAAAAAGAATGGGAAGATAAATCTTATTCTCGTGAGTTATCAGTCTCTGTAGCCTGATTTGGCTGAAACAAATTGAGTGCCTGAATAACACAAAATATGGTCCAAATTTGCTTTTTTAAAAATTATTTTTAATTTTATCGAATATTAATTTTGGTAATACATTTTATTTAAGAAAATGTATTAATTAGTGCATTAGTGATTCCGTCCATGATTAGATCATAATGTTTAATATAATAAAGTTTATTAATATAAAAAACTTTATATTATATATAGAGAAGCTACAAAGTAAAATATATCCAGGTATTATTAACTTCTTTAAGAAAGATGACTGTAATTTTATTAATGATATTTTTGCTTATTTATATAACTTGTATTTAATCGATTATTACACTCAATCACTAATCCATTAAAAAAAAAAATTGAAAAGTACAAGTACTCTAAACTGCCTTTCTATAACTTACAGAGCTTCTAAATATAAATATTAAATACTAAGTGTTATATCTTAACCGTCCAAGATTTTTAAAATGATAAATTTTAGAATCTCAGTTTTATACAAAACTTTTACTATGTTTTTAAAATTTTTTACAAATTTTTATACTACTTTTAATATTCACTATCTATTCAGCCTAGCTAGATAAAATATTTGTATGTCATCGTATTGATGCTTATTTTGTAATAAAATAAATTATCTTATTTTGTAGTATTATTCTACCAATTCCCTGTATAATAAATATTTAATTTTTTTGTGAGGAATAAAAATTAAATAAATTGGTTTTTACATAATTTTAATTTTTATTGACAACATTGGATTTTCATTACACGTGTAATGGGTTACACTTTCATTTAATAGATACGTAGATATACATAAGAAGTATTAAAAATTAAATCAAAGAGTAAGTATTATTTTTTTAAATTTCAATATAGAATCTTGAAATGTAATATAAAAAAATTATTGAAAATAAAAGTTATTTTCAAGTGTTATGTGAAGAAAAAGTATTTCAATTAAATAGTATACTGTGGCAAATCTTTTATTTAAATATATAATAATTACGTTAGCATCGAACAGTTAATAAAACTTATTTTATATGAATAAATCGACTGGGCAGGAAATCATATTTTATCGTCTTATGTACGTTTTTTAATTATTTTTTTCTATTTCTCTTAATTTGCACCAATGTTTAACACCTACGTACAACGATTTAAAGAACACAGATAATAGAGCAGACGTTGAAACTTTCGCATAAATAAAAAGAGAAAAAAAAATTTTTTTCAAATAAATTCATTTCTTAAATAAGAATATTTTAAATAATATCTGACTTTGAAAACTTTTAATTTTGTTTTTATAGCACAGCTTTTGTCAGTTTTATTTTATTAATTAACAGTAACTCGACAAGAATCAATGTCTTTCTTCTCTCTCTCTCTCTCTCTCTCTCTTTCTCTCTCTCCCTCTCTCTCTTTCTACTACTTTTATTAAAACTAGAGAGTGAATTAAAAAACCAGTATCAGCTTTAGTCTATAATAAACAACTAATCAGTTTGTAATGCAATTCAAATTATAATTTATTTATATTTTTTTTTTTCACTCGTTATAAATTAACGTTACAAATTTAGATTTTTAAATTATCGTCCAGCATTTGGTAAAAAATATGAAAAAATAATTATCAGAGACTAAAACTAACGTAGCTAGGGAAATACTTTCTAATTGTAAAATTGTAAATTATGTTACGGTGTATCGAAAATTTATACCGAAAAATTCTCAATACATTTTTCAAAATTGTTTACATTATTCTGATCGCGCGTGAATTCAACACCGAGATAAAACGTTTAAAACGCGAAATTTTCACTTTTACTTTAAAATTGTGCTTTTTAATAGTAGACGTCTAAAGATATCGATTAGAATGAGGGATAAGGGGGACGTTGGGTCTTCCATATAGAACATAAGTAAATGCTATCCTTACATATTCTATTTGATAAATTTTTTTTCTTTTTTGCTTACTTTACGCATTTATTTTGATGATATGGCATGTTTTTAATTGTCATCTATGTTTATTTATTTATTTTATTTTTTGATCTACGTGCTAAAAATTGGAGGATTAATAAAGTTTTCGTATCGGCTGACTTTCCGTTATAATTTTTTTTTTTTTTTTTTTTTTTATATTTGTTTGATTCGATGGATTACATAATTATGCTTTCTCGCTGCTCAATTTGTACGCTCGAAATAATTATAAATAAGAGATATTTGATTCATCATCACACTTTTATCTTTTGATCATTCACATTTGATTATTTCTATTTAAACGATAAAATTGTCTTTATCATACATATTAAAGGATTTACAATTTTGCATAACTAATCGTATACCTTTATAATCAAGGAGTCACTCGGACGTACAAATTAAAATCAGCCACTAAACTGTCGCTCGTTATATAATTATCACTTCATTCATATTTTCTATATTTATGTATATTCAACACGTATCCTTCAGTTAATTGAGTTGTACAAGATGATCACGCGAGGAAACTTTGATATATCTGCTCTGCGAAGAAGACACATTGAGTTTCTCGTTGAATGATTTATTTTTATCTTTTATTTACTTCTCCTTTTTGCTTTGATTTTTGTGCTCAACCGGTACGCGACGCAAATGCAAAAAGAAAAAAAAGTCGATCGTACAGTCTTTTATTTAGTTTTTACTTTTGTAATAATCGTAAAAATATTTTTGCACCGCGTCATAGGCGTATACCGTTTTGTTATATTGTTAAATGCGGATAAAACGAATTTTTTTTTTTTTTTTTTTTTTTTTTTCAGGTGTATTTGTAATTACTCAAGAGGATCGGTATAGGGGAAGATTTCTACTTCGTTTACTTTTTTCTTCGTATACGATTATTTTTAATGAAAGATAAACTATCAGAAAGAGACACAAGTGCAGTGCACGATTTTGTAAGTACGCGTTGTGTGCTTGTGTATTTGTGTTTGTGCAGTGCCGAAAAAAAATTTATTCGCGATTTCATTTACCATTAGACATACATATATATTTTTTTCCAGGAACCTTAAAAATTATTTAAGATATCTATAAAAACCATACAAATCTATTAAATAAAATTTATTCTGATTGAATAACAGAATTTTATAGAATTATAGAATAGAGTAATAATTTGAACCACTAATAACTTTAATACCTTTTTTTCTCTCAGTAATAATAACTTTGCAATATCACGTCTCTAAATTTTTTTCTAAATGCATATTTTTTAAAGTGAAAAAAAGTTATCGCTTTAATTATTTTAAATTCGAAAAATTATCATAACATCTAATAGAATATAGAAGTATATTATTTAATCTTTAGAGAAAATAAATATAATAAAAAGTTCCTGAAAATATTTAAGAAAGCAAAATTTTGAACGCAAGAATAAAGCATAATCTTTACGTTACAACGTTCATAAACTTTTTATATATCGCGATATTTGTTTTGAGAACGATACATTCGATTTATTCGTAAGAAGGAAGCCATCTATTTACTACGAGAAAATACAAAAGATAAAGCTGCCCGATCCGTAACGTTTCTTTTTCATTTTTTTTTTTTTTTTTTTTTTTTATTTTAAACGACGCGGCAGCTTCATATCAAGAAATCTGATGGAAGTACACGATTCGAAAAATCGACAGCGCGGGCATGTTGACGATTCACATGCATATATGCATATATATATATATATATATATATATATATATATATATATATATATATACCAGTTTTGTTTCCATTTGTTTATTTATTTAAAAACTACGTAATACCGGATAGCCTAAAACCTAGTCGATTCACCGCGCGCAACTCGATGCACCGCTCATTCGGTTTTGTTTTTTCTTTCCCGCTTTATTTTTCTCGTACTTTGAAAATCGTCGATAGTGCAACAATTCCGAGCGATGATAAACGACTTTTCCTTTTTTTTTTTTTTTTTTTTTTTGATTTTCTTATTTATTTATTTATTTATTATTATTATTATTATATATTTTTTTTTTTTTTTTAAATGTCTCGCATTTCGATGTGTGGTATACGATTCTGTATGTATACATATTGGAGAAAAAAAATCGCAACATTGCCTCTTCTGCCTCTTTACATGCTTTATAATGTTTTGGTTAATGTCCGTATAACGTGAAACGTTGTATTTTCATAAACGCGCAGTCGACGTACACTTACAATATTTTTATGCTACGCAATTTCTTAAAAGTTATACAAGGACGAGAAAAACGATTTTTTTCTTCTATCTTGTTTGTTTTTTTTTTTCCTTTTTTTTTTTCATACTTATTTTTTCGTTTTCTTTTTTTTTTTTTTTTTTTTTTTTTTTAAGAGAGTTATTTATTATCATCCACAGAAAAGCATCTCTCGCACTGAACACGTGCGCTATGGATTTACACATTATTTATATTTATATATATCTTTGAATTTTGATTCAACATCATTTGTTTTGCTTTTTCCTTTTTGGCGCCGATTCAATGTTCAACTGTAATGCTGTTGGTTTCTTTTTTTCTTTTTTTCGGTTGCGACACTCGCCTCTTTTTCGTTTAATGGGTCGTCGTCGTAGTCGTCGTCGTCGTGAAATGCTTCTGTGCAGTTTTGGAAGGTTTTTATAACGTTAGCGCCTTTGATTTTCGCCAGGCGTTTATTCTTATTCGATTTTACTGCTGCTTGCTAGCTTTTTTGTTCGATCGATCTGCAATGGAAATAGTAAAATAGTTTTTTATCAAATTAATATCGGATTAAAAATTATTTAACGAAAAAAAGTTAACACAGATCAATAAATTTTTTCTTTTAAACAATGTAATAATGCATTTTTGTTTTTGTTTTTTTTTTTTTTTAATTTTATTATCAAGTGCGATACGTACCTTTTGTAGTCTTTTTGGTGTTAGTTTCGGGCTTACACCTTTTCGTGACGCGGCGCGTTTTCTCGCAGGTAGGATCACTGTTTGCCTTTAAGTTGTCGACTCGCGTCATACTCTGGTTAACGCAACTATTCCACGAACCTTTCTCGTATCGGCAAGCTGGTGAAATAAAAAAAAAAAAAAAAAAAAAAAAAAAAAAAAAAAAAAAAATAAAGAATAATTATTAATGCGTAAGCTTTCGCTATTGCGATTATGCTATCGAAGAAAGATTTCTTTAAAAAAGATTGTCGCACTTGTTTCGTTGATAATGTAAATGGAGATTTTTTTTCTAACTTTATAATTTCTGTACAATTTTAATGCAATCGAATTTACATTGATATTGTTATGTTGAAATTTAATATAAAATAACGAAATTAAAATAAAGAAATTGAAATTTGAAGTTATATAGACATTTATGAGAACATTTTTTTTTACTTGCAATCAATTTCCATAAAAATAAAAAAAAATGAGATTTTCATTAAAGTTGCCATGATAGAGGAATTTGATTAATTTTTTTTTGTTCTTCAAAAAAATAAAAAATTTTAATTGCAATGAAATCGCAATGGAGAAAAAAATAGAGATGGAAAAATCGTGCGGCAATTACGAATCTTTCAATGAATTTTTAAAATGACAATATGACAACGATTATTTTTACCTTTACCTTTCTTGCACTTCTTCGTAATGGTTTTTGTCTGCTCGCAAAGCTTGTCGCCCTTTTTCAACGTAAGAGTGCGCGAGCGCATATTGGTCTTGGAATCGCACTCGGACCACTGACCCTTGGTATATCGGCAGGACGGAGAGCCGGCTGCTGTCCCGACAACGAACACACACAAACATAGATCCACGTATAAACGACAAGAGCTTTCGATAATGCGCTTTCTGCTTTCGTCACAATTTTCATTTTTATTTTTAAACCTCTCCCCTACTTGCTCTTTTAGCGTACAGACGTACATGTATATATATAGTTTGCGAAGAGAGAGAGAGAGAGAAGAGAAATAAGGGAGACGTTTTTCTGCTCTACGGAGGTATTAATTTCCTTTTTTTTTCTCCTCCTACCGAGTAAATCCAGCTTATAAAAAGAACGACAGATGTTTTGGGTCGAGTTAAAACAGATGTTTTAAAGTCAAGGTTTCGTCTAATGCCTGGTTCAATATTATATATAAAAGTGATAATAACCTTGGTATAAAAATGACGATTGAATTTCGGGAAAAAAAGAGACGAAAGAGAAGATTGCTTATTGCATTTATAAATAGACTATTCTTTAGAAAAATATAAAAATAAAATAATAAAAATACTTTATGCATATGGAGAACAAAGATTTACGCGAGGTAAAGTAGAACGAAATAAAGATTTTACCGTTTCGTCTGTAAAAGTATCTTTTGTTCCATGTAAATTTACGTACCAAACGTCTGATTTTTTTTTTTTTTTTTTTTTCAATTAGTAAAGCATAAAAGCTAACGTTTTAAGGAAATGTATGAATTTATCGCTCTTAAAAAAGCGTGAAACAGAATTACGTGGGAGATAGTTGCTTAAATTAGAGTAAAAATAAAAAGTTGTTTTACAAAAAATAAGCAAATAAAATTAAAGTTCAAATAAAAAGTTCAATTGTAAATAGAGTAATGAAAATTTATGCCGAAAATAGTATATAACCTTGGATTATTTTTTTCGTTAAAAGTGTCGAAAAGTGAATTAAAAAATATAATTATTTTACGAAAATTAATGAATAGTCCGTATTCCAAGTTAAAGCTTAACGAAATATCCATGCGGCAAAGCTTGCAGCGAGCTTTCTTTTTACAAGCGCGAGTGTCTCACATTTAGCACTGCGCTGCTTATTTGCCAGGCTTCTTTCTATTTCTCTCTCTCTCTCTCTCTCTTTCTCTCTTTCTCTTCCTTTTTTTTTTGTAGAATAAGAGCTTTTGAGAAAAGAGAAGAAAGAGGAATTATACACATATGTCTCCGTGACTTTTGAAGAAAGATTAGACGCGCATATGTGGGTGCAAAGAAAAAGAGAAAGAGAGAGAAAGCACATCGTCGAGGATTAGATTCACAAGGTTGCGCGACCACAAAGAGATTCTAACGGCGGAGGAGAAAAAGTAGATGGAGGGTTGTAAAAAAAAAAAAAAAAAAAAAAAAAAAATTTAAAAGAAAAAAGCTATGAGACGAGGAATTTTTCTCTCTCATTGCAATTAATTAATTTCATTTAAAGTATATATATATAGATGCAATTACCGCGATCCTTGGTGCCGCGAACCGTCCGTACAAGAACCTCCTTGTCGTCCTCCTCCCACAGGTCGGACTCGGCGCTCGTTGCGCTGATTATCATCAGTAGGGCGACACCCACTATTACTAAACTCCACCACAGCTTCATCCTGGAGTCTGTAAAACGGAAAGCATAAGGAATCCTCAATTAGTCTTATCTGTTTCCTCCTCTCGTTCTTTCACTCTCTCGTCGTTCAAGTCTGCACGCTTATATTTATCATTACTTTTTTTTTTTTTTTTTTTTTTTTTTCTTATCTTTAATCCATGCGTAAGATAATTTTAATTATTTGTCGTCTTTTATTTTATGAGGATTTAATTTAATCAAAGTAACGTTAACAGATCGAATAAATCCTTCGTTTAAAAAAAAAAAAGCATGAATTTTTCCAAAATTAAGGGTTTTAAAAAACACCCGAATATTTGGGTAATGGATGCGATTTCTTTGTTGCAGTCGCATTTTTTGTTTAAGAAAAAAAAAAAAAAAAAAAACAGCATTTATTTCAAACAAACTTTATAAGAGAAAATATGAGTCATGCAGGAATTATTTGCCATGATCAAGTATATATCTATATTCGTATACACGCGAAAAGAGAACTGTCACTGTTTCGTTATTTTTTTATTTTTATTTCTTTCTCTTTCATTCTTTCTCTTACTTTTTTTACCCTTGCACTCACGCCGTAAGATTAGATTGCAAAGAGCTCTTCGCTCAATGTGTCTTGGCTCTTAGCAACGAAACACTCGGTTATTTAAATTGACGCGACTCGGATATACGTCGATTGTATATCATTTATTTAGAACATTTTTCTTCAATTATTATTATCCCTTTTTTATTTTATTTTCTTTTGCAATACGCACTCGATGATAATTTAATATATTTGTTAAGCAAATTTTTGTCATTTCTCAAAAGATTAATCGCGTCATTTTCTTGGAAGAATTTCATTCACGAAAAAATGTAAATGATGAAATAGTTACTGCGTAATTAGAAATATTTGTTTGAATTACGCATTAATGACATTTGTGATAGCAGTTTAGTTTATAGCCGTTAGATTCGTTTTTAATTAGATTATCAGTGAAAAAATTTTTGTGATAATCGTAACTTTTTTTTTTTTTCCAAATCACATGCGCACAGATCAACGTCCAAGTGTAAATCAAATTAAATAATGCGAATAATTCAGTCGTTAAAAAGTTTTAAAAAGAAAGACGATCGCTTTGACGAAATCGTTAAATCACAAAATCGTTATAATCGATATTTTGATGACATAACGTCGAGTTCGAAACTTGAACTTTTAAAATTATTTTTCGCACTTTGTAGTTTGTTTAAAAATGCATTAAAGTTGTAAAAACTTTTTTGCGTTTTATGTATTAATAAAAAAACTTTAATTAACTAACGAATAAAATTAATTTTTCTGAAAAATTTTTATTTCAATTATTCCCCCAGTCCAAAAAAAAAAAAAGGCGACCCAACAAAATTTAAATAGACTTATCCGAAATTAAAAACCGTCAATAACAAGCGCACGTAACTTTCTTTTCCCTTATATCGCTCTAAAATCTTGTTAAGTAGCGCTCGATATATCATAATAATATTTCTAGTGCTGCGTCAATGCCAATTTCATTTCTGGAAACTTTAAATCACGCGGCAGTTACAGAAGCATTCAACCTGCTTAGTAAAACTAATATATGAAATTTTCGCATTACAAAGTTTATACCGGCATTGCAGTTATAAATTCACATCGTGCCGGATTTACGTGAGATATTTTCTAAATGAAATAAATAAACCGAAATCGCATGAATTTTTAATGTCTAGTTTTTTTTTTTTTTTTTTTTTCCCTCATTCATTCGATTGAAAGTGGAAGTGTTTTTAAAATTTTCGAGAAAACACTCTTTTTTGTTTTTTAAGCGCAAGTTAATTTTAAATATATGTAAAAGATTGCATAAGTATTTAGATTTAAAATTAGATTAACCTTCGTTGCTCTGACGAATTTAAAAATCGACGGGGGCGCGTATAATCAAACGCAAATGAAATCCGATGCGCGTAAATCTGCAAGCCTCGTAAAATAAAAAATAAAAAATAAAAAATAAAAAAAAAAAAAAAAACAAAAAAACAAAAAAAAAATAAAGATGGAGCGAGAAAACGCATCACTCGTCGCAGAAATTCCTAAAGATTATTAAAAGATTTTTCAGCCGTCGGATGTGCGCGATCCCGAAAAATAAATCGAGATAGCAACAGAGAGAGAGAGAGAGAGAAGCAGACCTTGGACGCGTTCGTATGCTATAAGTCTTTCTAACGCGCGCGCGGATTTTAATTAATAGGGAAGTGCGGAGGCGGCAACTCCGATGACGTCAACTTTATTTTTTTATCTCTCTCTCTCTCTCTCTCTCTCTCTCTCTCATTTCTATCTATCTATCTATCTATCTCTCTCTCTCTCTCTCTCTCTCTCTCTCTCTCTCTCTCCAAGCGAATTTTTACACGAACGAAGGATGAGAAAATAAATAATTCCTTTTCTTTTCTGTGGCGCGCAAAGTTGGCGGGCAAATTTTTTTTTTTTCCGTCCTCGTTATTAAAAAGCTTACCGTGGATGTGTACGTGTATAGTTGTAAAAGTTATCAAGCTCGTAAATTTTTATTACGATTTTATATCGTTAATTGTTTGGTTGTTTGTTTTTTTTTTTTTTTTTTTTTTTGACGAGTACACATTTGTCGTTTGTAACGAGCTGAATGACGAGTTATCAAAAGGACGACTTTTAATTAAGTTTATCGACGACGTAAATTATAGTAATTAATGATAAGAATATTTAAAAGTTTTTACAATTTTTAACGATTCACGCGAGACGCTACTATGCACTAAATTAAAGTACAGAAAATTCTTTCAAATTAAAACTCGGTATACCTTAAGTTTGTAAATTTACTTTAAGTATATTGCAGTAGTTTTCATGTTGTATACATTATATACCCTTCTAAAATCATAAACCTATTAAACTAAACTAAAAGCTTTAAGTTACTCAACTTTTCCCTTCCCTCCCTCCTTGTACTGTACGTCGATCTTTTTTTTTGTGGTCTTTGATATACTTTCTTTTTTTATTTATTTATTTTTTTTTTTTAAATCCATCGTTACACAGACGTTATACATAATTTATCGGTTTAATAAAGCTTCATCGCTCGACAGTTTAATATAAAAATAATAAATCAGCGAGGCAGTCGTTAAGAGATGTACGTCGCAGTAATAACGTAAGCTTGGTAAAATTTATTATCCTTGCGAATTTTCCTATATATATATATATATATATATATATATATATATATATATATATATATATATATATCTATATACATATATATACATTACACCGATATAAGTATATCGAGGCTATTTCTTAAAAGAGGTGTATACAGTTGGGCGCAAGAGTCGTGTCCTCCTTCTTTCCTCCCCCCAAAAGAGAACTTTTCGTTCTCTTTATTGTAATTTAGCAAAGTATAACGGACGATTTACGGGTCGGTAGGTTATACGTATTCCGGGAGACGGCCGATGAAATAGTGATTCATATACCTTGGGCTTCGAGCGTATCAATTTATTTATCGAGTCCACTCTCTCTTTCTCTCTTGCTCGCTCGTCTACTCTTTTCCCTCTTCTCTCTCTCTCTTTCTCTCTCTTTTTAGCGTAGCGCGTTATAAAGTTAAAGTTATACGTTGCGCTCCCGCGGAGCTTTTAGCGAAATTCGCGAAAGTTTCGCGAGCTTCCGCTTTCCGTGCACCGTGAATACTTCACGACCTCGACAATTTATAAATCTGCACGCCTGACTCTTCCCTTCCTTCCTCCCATCGTCTCTCTCTCTCTCTCTCACTCTCTCACTCTCTTTTTTTATAATGACTCTTTTATATACCACGAAAATTGAGAAGCTCGCTTAAAACTGGATTATAGCACTTTATACACTCGGGCTTTGCATCCTGTACGTGGCCTCGTCTTTTCTTTTGTTAGCGTGGGATGTGAATTTTTTTTTTTATTATTATTATTTTTTTAAGCGAAACTTGAACACAAAATTAAATTCATAAGATGTGTAAGGTCGTGAAAGCACGAGTTTTTGTTTACGTATGTACATATAAATTTACCCCCTCGCCCCCTACCCCCAAAAAAAAAGAAAAAAAATCGAATCGTATCGATCTTTAAAATTCTTTTCTTCTATAATTTAATTTACAGTTATTACAACGGTACTCATTAAACTTTGTAGTTGTTGACTTGGTAATTCTTAGCACTCGCAAAATTTCTCGACGAGTGCATTTTTTTTCTTTTTAATTTAAAATTTGGCATACATTTTGAATATAAATTTATGGATGAAATAACCTACTTCGTTATATACTCGTTATTTTTTTTTTTTTTTAAGTATTTGAAATTTAATTTTTTTATTTTTTATTTTTTTAATGAAATTTGCATTCTATATGGCGTGAAATAACGAGTCTTGTTAAAGCGCGAGAATAACAGGAGGTAGTTTCACTCCTGTAAATTTATCTCAATATTATTAATAAAATATTTACATTCGTTTACAAAATACAAGTATGTATATGTATACGCAGAATTACAACATAAATCAAAGCAATAATACGCGTCAAGCGATAAAATAATCGAAAATTACTTCGAAACGAGTAAATAAATTTAATCAAGAACGAGACATCGATTAAACGTAATATTAATTTTACCTGACAATTAAATTCGCACTTTATTAACGTTCAAAATGAAACACATTTTATTTAGATTCCATTAAAAATTTTCATTACGCGTAAAAGTAAACCAGTAATAGGATTCAGATGACGTTTTATCATAAAGAACCATCGCTTCCGTATGTTACTCTTATGTATATGCGTATATATATATATAAATGGTTAACCATAAATTTTGCGCTCGCGTAATAAAAAGATTTATCTCTCTTCACAGGTGAACCTTTTCAATTTCGTCGCGAATCTAATGTCGCACTTTTATCTGATCAAATTGTCGTTATCATCGCGGAAGGCGTGTAATGTAAAACGAGTCTACGCCTTAGGGGGATGAAACGATGCGCAGATGACTTTTTTCGAATAAATGAAGGAACTGTGTGAGATATATATATATATATATATATATATATATATATATTAAAGGAGCCAAAGAGAGAGAGGGCTTCTTTATTTCATCGTAGCCTCGGACTCGACGTCTCTTCTTTCTCGGTAAAATATGTCTCCTTCTTTAACTCGAGTTTGTTCGCACTTTTCGTCTTTTGCCTTATGACTTTAGGGACACGATGGCGTCGCTTATTATTATAACCTCGATTCGCGACGACGACGTCATTGCGCGCAGCTAATTAGTCTCGATGGCCCGAGTTTCCTCGATTAAAATCGTTTCTCGTATTATATTCTCTCGTTTTTGGCATAGTTCGTTCCATTGCGACCCAAAATTTTGAACGTATCCTCGTCGTCGTTTCCCTTTGAATATTAAGGATCCGGAAATGGAAATCGCAAATTCCGTCGCGCGTTCGTTTAGTTGCGACCATTCGATAAAGTTTCCCCCCCCCCTCTCTCTCTCTCTCTCTCTCTCTCTCTCTCTCTCTCTCTCTCTCTCTCTCTCTCTCTCTCTCTCTCTCTCTCTCTCTCTCTCCCCCTCTATTTCCGCGCTCGTTGATTTATAAATAAATTATGCGGACTTTGGAAAAGTTTTCGAAGTTTTAGATTATGGTAGGAGAATTTTTCGATAATGGGATCTATTACCAATTTATGTAGTCTCGAAATACCATTCCAATATGAATTATCGCTTACTAAACAGATTTGTACTAAAGTTGCGCATCGTTTACTTTTAATAATCAATTGCGCACTCGTAAACCGTAAACTTTTATATTTCAAAATTCTTCGCTTCTAGCAGCTTAAAAATGACATTTCAAAACAGTCACGGACCATAAAATGTAAAATCAAAAGCAGCGCAATAATGCGAGCTAAATACAAATTAATGGAACTTAAAGGAATAAACAAGAACAAGAATCAACGCGTCGTCGATAAAAGGGATCAGAAAAAGTAAATATTGTAGGTGTGCTTTTTCACGAAACGAGAGCTTATATCAATATAACCCCGCAAAAGAGGAAAGGGGAGAGTAAGTGCGCGAAATCTTATACGCGTGCGGGAAGGGGAGGAAGAGAGAGATAATTCCGCGAGTACACAGAGGTCTATATACTGTCATAATATTCGATACGCCGTACCGGAATATCAGAGGAAAGAGAGAGAGAGAGAGAAGGGGGGAGGAGGGAGCAATAGAGAAGCTCAACGGTAGTATGCGTGCGAATTGCAAATTCGCGTAAAGGGGCGGGGGTGGAAAGTACCAAGAGAGAGAGAGAAAACGAGGTTTCGCGTATGTGTAACGAGATGGACAGGCTTGAATATTCATGGGCTGAAATATAATTCTCTCCCCCGTCTACGAGCCCTGTGCAACCCTTCCACCTCTATCCTTCTCTCCGTACGTATATACAGAGGCGCAGTAACGTGCACTAGCACAAATGGTATATATATATATATATATATATGCATGCACGCGAGCGAGACGCGCTTACGCATACGTGTAAAGCATATACATATATATGCGTGAGCTACTCGACTGTTCGTAAGTTGTATATATGGCTTGGATGCGCGGAAATTTCCGGTTATATCGAGCTTATACGGCACCGACGTTACGCGTGCTGTTTTCGTTTGGAATTTCGATGGTTGATTTTAAGCGCATCGAGAGATTAATAATTAGTTAATGATCTTTTGGTTTCCTTTTTGTTTTATTTTTTTTATTTTTATCGAAGTATCGATATATCGGCATATCTCGCTAGGATAATTTTTTTTAAACATTAAATAAGTGCACGTATAAGTAAACATTTTATTTTTAAAATTTCCTCTGGTATCTCGCAATAATTAATACGAGCAAAAAAAAAAAAAAAAAAAAATTTTTAGAATAACCACGCCTGTATAATACTATAACACCCGTTCCGAAAAGAGCATTTACACTTCGTTATACGCGTTTACTCTCGGCTCTCGCGTTAAATTTTCCTTTTAAAGAGTAAAATAGTTCGTTCGAAAATCCACTTATAAAGAGAGAGAGAGAGAGAGAGAGAGAGAGAGAGAGAGAGAGAGAGAGAGGCGAAGGGAGATTTACTCCCAAATAGAATAATCCGCGCAAAAAAAAAAAAAAAATTTACTGCCGAGTTGGTACGTTCGAGACGGCATTGACACAATATCGCCCGGATAAGCTTTATCATCCTTGGATCAATCGATTATCGGAACAACATTTGAATTAAAATTTTAATCTCGTTAATTCTTTTTTTTTTTTTTTTTTATTTTTCCGTAGAATAAAAATTATAACTTTAATGAAATATTGAAAATTGATTCCTAACCTGGCGTTCCTTTACGGGAAATTTTTTTTTTAAATTATCGGTTAATCAATGTTAATTCTTTTATACACCTCGTATTTCTAAACTTCACTTTAAAGATAAAAATTGCGCTCTAGCATGAAACTTTTATTTTACGTTATAAATAAAGAAAGGAAAATCACATTCTTAAAAAGTAAAAAGGTTTGCCCTAAGTGTAAAAATTCCCAGACATAAAAAAAGAATAAAAGCAATACGTATGTACGTATACCGTTCGCATTCCATTTTCGTGATACACCGAGTATATAACGCACGCACACACACATACACATACATGTATGTCCAGAGGCATAACTCGACAACTCCACGACTCGGCGTTGCAATCGATTGAATCTCCGGCGATAAAAAGAAAGAGACGCGCTTACAATCTCCGCAGGTGAATTTATTTTTTCGCGTGCGCGCCTAAGTGCTTATATAAGGCTTGCGCCCAAAAGTGGCAATTAACAAGTTTTACCTAAAACACTTATATATATATATATATATATATATATATATATATATATATATATATATATATATATATATATATATATATATATATATATATATATATATATATTTATGTGTATATATATGTATATAGTTTTGTGGTCTACGGAAATCGAACGCTGTGTTTATACGTCGTCGTCGCGTATCTTACCGTTTGTTTCATTTTTCCGTTACGAGTCTTTCTCTCTCTTTCACTCTTTCGCGTGAGTGCACGAGTTTCTTTGAGAAGAAACTTTCCCGCGCGCGGTCAGCTGAGGAAAAGTTGGTTTTATAGCCGACGGAGGGAAGCTTGATGTTTGTTATTGATTGTATGTTGGAGGAAAGGAGATTTCATTCTTTGAGAAAATTGATTTTTAAAGATTTTTATGCGTATATACATATTATATATATAGTATATATATATAAAATTTCGAATACAGAAGTCAAAGAGTGTGCGGTACAGCTTGAGCTTTGAAATTCCAATCGGATGAAAATAATCGGATTATCTCTTTTTATGTTCTTTTATTGTGTTCATAATACTTTTGATATTCAAAATAATTTCTTTCTTTTTTTTTTTTTTTTTTAAGTTTTTGTTTGTTTATCGTTAAAATGTCTGTTTTCGATTAACGAACAGTAAGATTTTATGATAAACGATGTTTGTATTACATACTAAACCGTAAAAGAGATTTCGTCCGAATTGAAAAAGATAATTTTAATTAAGGCCACCGCACATATAAATATTAATATCGATTCTGATTATTATGATTGTTTTTTTTTTCAAGAAGTTTGTTATTTTAAATATAATATAAAAACCCGATAACAAAATGCAAAATAAATAACGTTCGCTATTAAAATAAAAAAAAAAACGTAATTTCGAAAAATTTAAATTATTTTTAATCATCTCATTTCATAACAATAGCATAAAAATGCTCAATATACATTAATCAGTGATGATTATTTCAGGGCAACGCGTAAAAAACGAAAATTGAAAAAGAAAAGAAAAGCAATGTATAAAAAAATGAGAAACAAAAAAAAATAAAAGAAGAAAAAAAAATCAAAAAATGAAAAAGAAAGAAAGAAGAAAAGAAAGAACTATTCGTTTTTTTTTTTTTTTTTTTTTTTATTTAACCAACCTCGAGGGTGTTGCATCGGTTCATCGGAGCGTTCGAGTCTCCCGATAATGAACGGTGCACAATTGAATAATCTAATAGTAACGTAACGGCGGCATGAATTTTTTTTTTTTTTTTTTTTTGACGCGTGCGCGCGTCGCCCTCGTCGAGCTTTTTTTTTCCCCGCAATACATACATACGCAATATAACATATACATAAGTGTATATGGGTTAGTATGTGATTGTACAGGTAGAACGGATCTTTTTACCGCTCGACTATATAGGATTCGGTAGGGCGTAACAAACATTGGCGAAACGCCAAACTAACGGAGAGAATTCTCGTTCTCCGAGCCAGAGAGATTTTTTACCCCCTACTATTTTTTCCATTTTCAAAGCTACGTATCGCGCGAGAGCGCCAACTCGTCGCGATTTTCGTCGGAATACAAAAAGAGAGCCCCCGCGAGCGGGATAAAAGGAAAAGAAAGAAACGTCGTCGTATAATGATAGAACCAAGGAGAGGGAGGAGGAGGAGAGAAAAGAAAGTTGTAATAAGCCGAGAACGAAGCTTCTATCAATGTATGTGTGTACATATATATATATATATATGCAGAAACTAGCGCGCTCGCGTTTCTCATCTCTCGCACGAGCTTCTGCGCGTATATTTTCGCATATAGGAGCTTTATTGACATTCGCGTGTGTGTATATGCAGCCTCTGTTAATCTTTCTTCCTCGTTCGTTTGCTTACATATACGCTATCCGTTGCGCCTACGATAATAGATCCGACGATTCATTCTCTCTCTCTCTCTCTCTCTCTCTCTCTTTCTTTCTTTCTCTCACTTCCGAGTTCGTCGCTCTATTCTACGGCTGGTGTTCCTGGAGAGCGAGCTTGCGCCCGACGTCTTTCCATCATATCTCGCGTCGCTTTACCCCTGGAGAAATCTCGATGCGCCTTCAACCATTTTAAGAACGAGACTTTTTTTTTCTTTCTTTTCTTCTTTTTCTTTCTTTCTTTCTTTCTTTCTTTCTTTCTTTTTTTTTTTTTTTTTTTTTTTTTTATTTTGTCTTCGAGGGAATTAAAATATCTCTTTATTTTTTATCCTTTTTTTAAATTAAAAAAAAAAAAAAGAAAGAGATGACAAAAGAAATAAAAATTTATCTTAACGGAGACATACCATGGATTATTTATTTTATTATTTTTTTTTTTTTTACAAACAATTCGTTACGCTAATCTTTTTGCTCTATCCTTAAAAATTAATTAATTGAATTTCCGTAATAAAATACAAAGTTTTAGATCGCCTCGAGTATGTATATAGGTTACTCGTGTGGCCAGACGGAAACGTGATACCAAAGTGCTAATACTAATCCACTAAAACCTTTACGGCATTATTCCGTTAATACGTATTTCTTTTTCTTATAATGCTTTTAGCGAATTTTCTCTCTTTGTTTTTTGTATTCTTTATGCCTTCTTTTTTATTTGATCAATGTGGATTGAGTGCCGATACATAACAGCAAAGTATTTCTCATTTCTCTTTTTAAAGGCGTGCAACATTGTCATTTATAATTCAGTTTATTTGTACGTATGTACTTAACATTGTAATTAAAATTATCTATATAAGTACGATAAATCTAAAATGTAATAATTAAAAAACGTAGAGGTAAAGTTACATCGTTTCGATGTGAATTTGCCAAGCTTCTAATTACTTCGTTAATTTCCAATTAATAAATTATAATATCATTTAAAACAACATTATTTCTACTCGCAACACTTAATAAGCGAGGAAAAAAAATATATCGTTGCCGTAAACCGATAATAAAGTACGTTATCGTACTTTCTCTCTTTCTCTCTCTCTCTCTTTCCCTCTTTTTCCCTATAATCAACAAAGCTTCTATTCTAGTGTACGAAGCGAAGTAAAGAAAAAAATAAATAAATAAATAAAATAACGATCAGTACGTGAGTACATTATCAGTGGTGCGTTTACGGAACGCGCATTCGATAACATTTCTCTCGTTTGTCTCCATTTTTATACTTGAATATATAACGATTGACGACTTGCACGTGATATACTCCTTATTATGCACATATATATACACGTATATATATATATATATATATATATATATATATATATATATATATATATATATACTTCATGAGTATTTCAATAATTTTTAAGTGGTTGAGTTAAAAAAAAAATATTATATAAAATTCGTTGTATTTGGAAAGATAATGATTTGAAATAATTTTAATATAATAATTTATAATGTAACGATTCTATAGATTTTCGATTTACGATTACGAATTACTCCGATAGATTTCATTCTATTAAATTAATTCAGTAGAGAATTCAATTTATATAAATTAATGTATATCTATATTTATAACAAAATCTAGTTAAATAATTGCATTTGAAATCCAGCGAGAATTATGCGGTATTAAAAGATTAATCTACTTTTAAAAATAAAATTGCAAGCCCGTTGTCGCTAAAAGTATCCGAAAGAAAACTGCGATAACGATCGTAATACTGTAGTTCGTCTCTAAACACACAGAGACAAAGACAGACAGAGAGAGAAAGAGAGATACCGATAACGCAAGTTGCTTGATTAGTTTAGTTTATGTTTATATTCTTCACGCTTCTCTCGAGTACAATAATAACCGAAACTTTTAATTGAATTTCCGTCTGATTCACCGATATGATATAAACCGCTAATTATTTAATTTATAGTTAATCCTCGTTTATTTCGATCATAAATAACCATGAAGTACATTAGCTTGTTAATTGTACAAAAGAATAAAAACTACCTCGAAACAAAACAGGCCCTTTTCTCTATATTAAATAATCTATACTATATATCTATCGATTAAAACTTCACGCGTCCTTACTCTCGCACAAAGGACTCGCGCGCTTTAAATCCGCTCCTCCAACGCCGTCTCGATACAAAAACTAAATTACACGTCGATATATATATATATCCTCCGGTCCCTTCGCCGAAGAAAATCGAACGCGTGCAATAATAATTAATACGCGCGTGTGCGGTAGTTTCAAAATGGGGAAAAAGAAAGCACAGCCGCCTCGATGATGGATAAGAAGCAAGCCGATGCTCGATGAATGTTGCGATACACACCAGCCAGATGCCACTGCGGTTAATGCGTTTACTTACTCGAGAACGTATTAAATACCGAGTATGAAAAAAAAAAAAGCTCGCGTTATGCGCACGCATCGTTTCGTACAAAATTCACGAGGGAGAGGAGAATGCGTGCACGCGCGCGCGAGAGATGCGTTCCGGGGAGAGTTTGCCGTATATATGCGTTTCTACAGCGTGAAAAGCTTGTACATATTTGTATGTATGTACGCACGAGACGCGCGTGAGAAAATTTGGCCTAATTGGCGAGGTAGAAAAAGAGAGCTGTTCTCGATGTTTTTTCTCTACAGTCCGTCGTTGGGTGTAAGATGCCGAATAAGTATATAACGCGGCGATGCGATAAGAAAATTTATTGTTATGGGGTTGCGTCGATGATGACACGGCGTATGTTTATTGAGTAAGAAAAACGATAGATCGGTCGGTGAATTGTTTCACTTTTACTTTTTATGATAATCTCTTATAAATATATGTGTTTTAAACTAGTGTTCGATAATGTGAAAATTTATTTAATCGACGTTATAAATAATAGTGTAAATTTTATGCATTATATTACATAAATTCGATTATCGATGATGCAAAGTTATTTAAATTTACAGGTGTTAATCATCGACCTTGTTATTTATTAAAATTCGTTTGATCAATATTATGCCGTATTTGTTTTATTTTGTTATTATCAATTTTTGAATTTATAACGTTAATAGAAGCG
Organism: Chalcis sispes; assembly: GCA_949987625.1. Classification (NCBI taxonomy): domain Eukaryota; kingdom Metazoa; phylum Arthropoda; class Insecta; order Hymenoptera; family Chalcididae; genus Chalcis; species Chalcis sispes. The sequence continues at coordinate 3,451,040 of OX465095.1, read as the reverse complement.
TAATGAAATTCAACAACTACACGTTATAAAAGTCAATTTTTACCGTACAATTTTTTTTCTCACCTTCCGCGAGACAAATAACGTAGTTAGGTTGTAATCGACGCACGAGAAGGAGCAATTTTTTTTTTTTTTTTTTTTCCTTCACTTTTACGCAAAGTTGCAGTTTCGCGCACAAAATAAAGGCTTTTTGTTTAAAGTTAACGACCGGGACGATGTAATAAAGACGAGGCTCGCGTATACGTTTTCAAAAACGATTTTTTTGTTTCTTTTCTTTCAATAAACTTGTATGCAATTTTTCAAAAGGCTCGAAGGGTGAGAAAAAGAAAAAAAAAAAAAAAGAATAAATCACTTCGTTCGAGCGATTAAATCGTACAAAATCCATCGTAGCGGTAACATTAAACTCACTCTCCCGCCGGAACGAGAAAATGATTTTTCACCGTGAATAATAATAAGAGTCTCGTAAGAAAGTGCACGAGGGAGTTGTAGAAAGTGAGGAGAGACGGAGACAAAATGAAAAGCCGATAATCGAAAAAAAAAAAAGAATGAAAAGAGAGCGAGTGAGTGAGAGAAAGAATACCAGAGAGAAGAAACTACTTTCCGACCATTCATCGTTCCAACATCCATCTAGATAATTTTCTATACGGAGTAAAAATCCCCGGCACATTGAGAGAAGAAGAAGAAGAAGAAGTAGTAGAAGCGTCGGAAAAAACCATATACATATAGCTCCGCATCGCCGAAGCTATATAATGCACAGAGATCGCGAAGCTTTTTTTTTTTGTCCTCGCGCACGGCTTTTTCCTCCCTCCTTCTGGAACTACGTATATATATAGAAGCCCTTAATGGACTGACGACCGACTCATCGAAATATATATACATCCTTGTGTGTATGCAAGTTCACGCATACACATGTGTATATATATATATATATATATATATATTTATATATTTATATCGCGCCTAGGTGGCACAGTGTATACATCTATCGGTCTTTCGAGCCAGATAATGCGCCAGCGGATACTTCCTGTATATTCATTTTCAGCCTACTAACCCGTACGGCGACTCTTACCTACGGAGCATCGTCAGCGTGTAAATGGTTTCCATACGCGCAAGCGCCTTCTCGATCGTATTAACATTTTTCTATACGTCCTTCTAGGCTGTATAGACATTCTATACGTCCTTTTAGGCTGTATATGTGCCAGGAGAAAAAAAAGTTAACAGCGCCACTGCTATGTATTTGTCGCTTCATATAGCCTAGCATGTGAGTCTTCATCGAAACTTATATTTTCGAAACGCGTAATAAGACTTATGTATGTTGAGCGAAGGAGAGAGAACGAGATAGCGATAAGAGCGCGCGCACCATTGCTCCCACGTGACCACCCTATCTCTGTCTCGCTCTCTCCTTCGCTCAGTATGTACATTCAAGCGACCACGGGGCTCTGCTTTTCTTTTGTTTTCTTTCAGTATAGTGTATCGTTGGTCGGTAATATTCGTTCTTAATATGTGAGAAGAAGAATAAAAATGGACAATTTATTAAATAATGAAAATAAGACGAGTGATAGTGACAGTGATGAAGAATGCAAACGTGAATTAAATAAACTAATAGAAAAAGCAAAGTCTAATATAATCCCGCAAAATTAAAAAATTTAATAATAAGTGATTTTAAAGTGATAATTTTTTAGTTTATAATTTTGTTTGTGATTTAGATAAATGATTTAAAAGTTTTTTGTGTGAAGAAATTAAATTTAAAATATTTAAAAAAGTTACTGTTTTTCATGTTAAATAAGAGACTAAAATTCATTGATTATACAAAAAATGTGTTAAACAAATATAGTATTGTTATGATAAAAATAACATAAGAAAGTATTTATATTAATTATAATAGTATTAATATTATTAATAAGCCTTCAAATCTTATAAAAAAAACTTTTGTTAAAAATATTATTCTGTATAAATATTTAATAAATATACTCAAGAAATTTATATTTTTTAATAAATAATAATTGTTCAAGAATTAATTTTATTTTTAAATATTAATCCATTTACTATTTTTTTTAATTTCATAATTTATATTTATATTTACATTATGTTGTCTGTCACTTTTTGACACACATGTACATGTACGCGTGTGTGTACAAAATGCGCATGCGTTAGCAGACGATATCTGTAGTTTACGAACTGTCAGTATGGGTTCGAAATTGCATTTAATTGATATGCAACAAAATAAAATTAATTATTCTGTTAACTAAGTAAGAGTCTTCGTACGGGTTAGAAGGCTGAAAAATTTTTTAAGCACCATGAGTGAACCTCGCGTCATTAAAGCTTTCGGCTCATATTTTGTGGATGGATAGAGGCGCCTTAGTCGCTCGCTGCGCTCGCGACTGCGGCCCTACTATCCATCCACAACATATTTTGCCTCAAGCTGTAATGACGCGAGGCTCGCACAAGGTACATAAATAACTAATATATACACATATATATATTTTCAGCCTACTAACCCGTACGGCGACTCTTACCTACGGAGCATCCTCAGCGGGTAAATGGTTTCCATACGCGCAAGCGCCTTCTCGATCGTATTAACATTTTTCTATACGTCCTTCTAGGCTGTATAGACATTCTATACGTCCTTTTAGGCTGTATATGTGCCAAGAGAAAAAAAAGTTAACAGCGCCACTGCTATGTATTTGTCGCTTCATATAGCCTAGCATGTGAGTCTTCATCGAAACTTATATTTTCGAAACGCGTAATAAGACTTATGTATGTTGAGCGAAGGAGAGAGAACGAGATAGCGATAAGAGCGCGCGCACCATTGCTCCCACGTGACCACCCTATCTCTGTCTCGCTCTCTCCTTCGCTCAGTATGTACATTCAAGCGACCACGGGGCTCTGCTTTTCTTTTGTTTTCTTTCAGTATAGTGTATCGTTGTGTCGGTAATATTCGTTCTTAATATGTGAGAAGAAGAATAAAAATGGACAATTTATTAAATAATAAAAAAAAAAAACGAGTGATAGTGACAGTGATGAAGAATGCAAACGTGAATTAAATAAACTAATAGAAAAAGCAAAGTCTAATATAATCCCGCAAAATTAAAAAATTTAATAATAAGTGATTTTAAAGTGATAATTTTTTAGTTTATAATTTTGTTTGTGATTTAGATAAATGATTTAAAAGTTTTTTGTGTGAAGAAATTAAATTTAAAATATTTAAAAAAGTTACTGTTTTTTCATGTTAAATAAGAGACTAAAATTCATTGATTATACAAAAAATGTGTTAAACAAATATAGTATTGTTATGATAAAAATAACATAAGAAAGTATTTATATTAATTATAATAGTATTAATATTATTAATAAGCCTTCAAATCTTATAAAAAAAACTTTTGTTAAAAATATTATTCTGTATAAATATTTAATAAATATACTCAAGAAATTTATATTTTTTAATAAATAATAATTGTTCAAGAATTAATTTTATTTTTAAATATTAATCCATTTACTATTTTTTTTAATTTCATAATTTATATTTATATTTACATTATGTTGTCTGTCACTTTTTGACACTACTACATGTACATGTACGCGTGTGTGTACAAAATGCGCATGCGTTAGCAGACGATATCTGTAGTTTACGAACTGTCAGTATGGGTTCGAAATTGCATTTAATTGATATGCAACAAAATAAAATTAATTATTCTGTTAACTAAGTAAGAGTCTTCGTACGGGTTACAAGGCTGAAAAATTTTTTAAGCACCATGAGTGAACCTCGCGTCATTAAAGCTTTCGGCTCATATTTTGTGGATGGATAGAGGCGCCTTAGTCGCTCGCTGCGCTCGCGACTGCGGCCCTACTATCCATCCACAACATATTTTGCCTCAAGCTGTAATGACGCGAGGCTCGCACAAGGTACATAAATAACTAATATATACGCAACTTCAAACGGACTCCTCTATCCCGGGTACGTTGACCCATCGCTGACCAATTTTTCATATGATATTGCACATGTACGTGTCCGTGTGTGGATACAAAAAAGAAGGAAGTGAGACTGGGTAAGGCGATGCGCGTAATAATCTAATAGACCTCTAGCTAGCGCTCGTTTTTTTTACGCGTTTCATCCTCTACGTTATTCCCTTTATCATTTCGTTAACCTTCTAGCTTTGTTAAAAGTAAAAAAAGGAAAAAGCATCTCCCCGCTATCTCTCTTTCTCTCCATCGTTCTCTTACCGCTTTATTTTTTCTCCTTCTTTTCATCCGAATTGTTCGCTTTAATTGAAGATCGTCCCGAGATTACGGGATGCCGACGATAAAAACGCAGATGAGGCTAGGGAGAACGCGACTACTTTGAGAGGTATATATGTTAACGCATAGGTATATATCTTTTCAGCCTACTAACCCGTACGGCGACTCTTACCTACGGAGCATCGTCAGCGTGTAAATGGTTTCCATACGCGCAAGCGCCTTCTCGATCGTATTAACATTTTTCTATACGTCCTCCTAGGCTGTATAGACATTCTATACGTCCTCCTAGGCTGTATACGTCCCAGGAGAAAAAAAAGTTAACAGCGCCACTGCTATGTATTTGTCGCTTCATATAGCCTAGCATGTGAGTCTTCATCGAAACTTATATTTTTGAAACGCGTAATAAGACTTATGTATGTTGAGCGAAGGAGAGAGAACGAGATAGCGATAAGAGCGCGCGCACCATTGCTCCCACGTGACCACCCTATCTCTGTCTCGCTCTCTCCTTCGCTCAGTATGTACATTCAAGCGACCACGGGGCTCTGCTTTTCTTTTGTTTTCTTTCAGTATAGTGTATCGTTGTGTCGGTAATATTCGTTCTTAATATGTGAGAAGAAGAATAAAAATGGACAATTTATTAAATAATGAAAATAAGACGAGTGATAGTGACAGTGATGAAGAATGCAAACGTGAATTAAATAAACTAATAGAAAAAGCAAAGTCTAATATAATCCCGCAAAATTAAAAAATTTAATAATAAGTGATTTTAAAGTGATAATTTTTTAGTTTATAATTTTGTTTGTGATTTAGATAAATGATTTAAAAGTTTTTTGTGTGAAGAAATTAAATTTAAAATATTTAAAAAAGTTACTGTTTTTTCATGTTAAATAAGAGACTAAAATTCATTGATTATACAAAAAATGTGTTAAACAAATATAGTATTGTTATGATAAAAATAACATAAGAAAGTATTTATATTAATTATAATAGTATTAATATTATTAATAAGCCTTCAAATCTTATAAAAAAAACTTTTGTTAAAAATATTATTCTGTATAAATATTTAATAAATATACTCAAGAAATTTATATTTTTTAATAAATAATAATTGTTCAAGAATTAATTTTATTTTTAAATATTAATCCATTTACTATTTTTTTTAATTTCATAATTTATATTTATATTTACATTATGTTGTCTGTCACTTTTTGACACTACTACATGTACATGTACGCGTGTGTGTACAAAATGCGCATGCGTTAGCAGACGATATCTGTAGTTTACGAACTGTCAGTATGGGTTCGAAATTGCATTTAATTGATATGCAACAAAATAAAATTAATTATTCTGTTAACTAAGTAAGAGTCTTCGTACGGGTTACAAGGCTGAAAAATTTTTTAAGCACCATGAGTGAACCTCGCGTCATTAAAGCTTTCGGCTCATATTTTGTGGATGGATAGAGGCGCCTTAGTCGCTCGCTGCGCTCGCGACTGCGGCCCTACTATCCATCCACAACATATTTTGCCTCAAGCTGTAATGACGCGAGGCTCGCACAAGGTACATAAATAACTAATATGAATACATAGAGACATACGTATATAATGAAATGGAAATAACGGGGTGATTTCGCGTGATACCCAGTTGAAAACGAGAGAGAGAGAGAGAGAGAGAGAGAGAGAGAGAGAGAGAGAGAGAGATGTATATATATTTTCAGCCTACTAACCCGTACGGCGACTCTTACCTACGGAGCATCGTCAGCGTGTAAATGGTTTCCATACGCGCAAGCGCCTTCTCGATCGTATTAACATTTTTCTATACGTCCTTCTAGGCTGTATAGACATTCTATACGTCCTTTTAGGCTGTATATGTACCAGGAGAAAAAAAAGTTAACAGCGCCACTGCTATGTATTTGTCGCTTCATATAGCCTAGCATGTGAGTCTTCATCGAAACTTATATTTTCGAAACGCGTAATAAGACTTATGTATGTTGAGCGAAGGAGAGAGAACGAGATAGCGATAAGAGCGCGCGCACCATTGCTCCCACGTGACCACCCTATCTCTGTCTCGCTCTCTCCTTCGCTCAGTATGTACATTCAAGCGACCACGGGGCTCTGCTTTTCTTTTGTTTTCTTTCAGTATAGTGTATCGTTTTGTCGGTAATATTCGTTCTTAATATGTGAGAAGAAGAATAAAAATGGACAATTTATTAAATAATAAAAAAAAAAAACGAGTGATAGTGACAGTGATGAAGAATGCAAACGTGAATTAAATAAACTAATAGAAAAAGCAAAATCTAATATAATCCCGCAAAATTAAAAAATTTAATAATAAGTGATTTTAAAGTGATAATTTTTTAGTTTATAATTTTGTTTGTGATTTAGATAAATGATTTAAAAGTTTTTTGTGTGAAGAAATTAAATTTAAAATATTTAAAAAAGTTACTGTTTTTTCATGTTAAATAAGAGACTAAAATTCATTGATTATACAAAAAATGTGTTAAACAAATATAGTATTGTTATGATAAAAATAACATAAGAAAGTATTTATATTAATTATAATAGTATTAATATTATTAATAAGCCTTCAAATCTTATAAAAAAAACTTTTGTTAAAAATATTATTCTGTATAAATATTTAATAAATATACTCAAGAAATTTATATTTTTTAATAAATAATAATTGTTCAAGAATTAATTTTATTTTTAAATATTAATCCATTTACTATTTTTTTTAATTTCATAATTTATATTGATATTTACATTATGTTGTCTGTCACTTTTTGACACTACTACACATGTACATGTACGCGTGTGTGTACAAAATGCGCATGCGTTAGCAGACGATATCTGTAGTTTACGAACTGTCAGTATGGGTTCGAAATTGCATTTAATTGATATGCAACAAAATAAAATTAATTATTCTGTTAACTAAGTAAGAGTCTTCGTACGGGTTACAAGGCTGAAAAATTTTTTAAGCACCATGAGTGAACCTCGCGTCATTAAAGCTTTCGGCTCATATTTTGTGGATGGATAGAGGCGCCTTAGTCGCTCGCTGCGCTCGCGACTGCGGCCCTACTATCCATCCACAACATATTTTGCCTCAAGCTGTAATGACGCGAGGCTCGCACAAGGTACATAAATAACTAATGTATGCGCACGTATAGGTGTAACTTCTACGTCGTGGATAATGATAGTACGGAAACGGAGATTTACAAAGTAAAGTCGTCGCTTTTTATCGCACGTCGAATGAAACTATTATTGCCTCGCGGATAACCCAATAACCCGAGAGCTATTTCGAAGATAAGTTTCGGTACGTGGATCTATTTTAAAATGTATGTATACGTTTGTATAACCTATGGATATCCCATTATATATAAAGGAAATCGAGCGATCGATTTTAAGCGTCTGGATTTTGAATAATATTTTTTACGTGTTGATATGAAGAAATTTCCGAAAGGATATATCGAAATAACGAAGCTTTCGAACGGGATGAAAGAATTTTAAACAGATATCGATTTTCTTAAAAAAAAAAAAAAAAAAGAGAGAGAGAGAGAAAGGGAGAGAGAGAGAACTCGACTTAATTTACAAAGTTAGAACGTACGTTGCAAGAACTATTAAAACGGAATAGCGAACGTTTTATAATTACGAGCTGGTGTATACTGCGCAATGAAAACAAAACACCGAGAGGCTTTATCTTGAAAAAGATTATTCATTAAAATGGAGTTTATCATTTTCTTGGCAGAGCTCGTTGAGTGTCGTTGTTGCGTTTCAATTCTACGTTAATATACGGAGGATCGTTCCAAAAAATGATCGATTTTTATATTCAATTATTTATTTCGATACCAGTTTTAACAATAATTTCTTTGTTTATCGATCGCGGTAAAGAAAAAAAAAAAAAAAAAAAAAAAAACATTTTAAATTATCGCTTATTTCTCGTTGTAATTTTATACAACGAATTTTTAAACGAGTTTACCTTAAATTGTAAATCAAAAATTACAAGGAGTCTCTGTGTGTGTGTGTGTATATATATATTTACTTTGGAAAATTCGCCAATTATTTTTTATTTATAATTCGTTTATTGCAACTTTATGATATTCGGCTTTCAAGCCGTCAACATCGGGATCGTAACAAATTCGCACGTTGGCTCGTCACACGGGCTTCCATTAACGTAAACGCCTCCCACCTGCATAACGAGCCGCACCGTGCACACACTCACAATTTACGTGTATATATATATATATATATATATATATATATATATATATACACACGTGTATAAAGTGCTGGTATTTCATTTCATTATTCCGGAACGTTAAATATTTCCTAGAATTATATTAACGAAATTTTTCGTATATGTATACACGTTTGTTTAAATAACGGTAGCATTGTTGATCAATCTCTCTCGAAAATATGAGACTCGACGGGATAAATATTTCCGGATCGTAAAAAAAAAAAAAAAAGAATAAAAAAAAACATCGAAATTACGCGAATTCGTATAACAAAGAAAATTGAAAAAGCGACAACGGTATACGACTACCGTACCGTATACTATACCTATACACAATACGTTGTACGATGATTATGATAAACAAAAGCTGCACCAGTGTGTGGAGTGTGTATGCGTATAAAAAAAAAAAAAAAAAAAAAATCGAGGTGGAGGGCAAAAAAATTTTGTCGGTGAACGAGTCATATGTTATCTACGCGTATACGTATCTATATCAACGTACATGTGTATATACATACGTAAATTCCCGTTGACAGGGAGAGGAATATGTGAAAAGAAGGAGGGAGAGGGAGGTTAGTATGAGTAAAGCGAGTCTATTTTAATATCCCAGGGACTCCTTGCCATAGTTTTACATTATCTCTTTTTTATCCAGCGGCGGTGACGACGACGACGACGACGACGACGACGACGACGGTGTCGGCGACGGCACCTCTTTTTCCAATACGCGCAGAGCACACACGTCGACATTCAGGTCGAGCAGCGGTGCATATCGGCAATCTCGACTACTGCTTGCTATACTGTATAGCTATCATCTATCGCTCGCTCTCTCTCTCTCCCTCTCTCTCTCTCTCTCTCTCTCTTTCTCCGTCTCTTTTGTATGTGTGTGTGTGTGTGTACGTATATGCACGCGAGCGGGTACATATTCCCGAGAGCCGTTCCTCTTTAACAGAGAGAGAACATCGACCAGACACGCTCCTAGACTTTTTCATCATCATCCAGCCGATATACATATGCGAGTGCGAGTTGGTTCCCAAGGATACGTCGGTAGCTAGGGCGTCAAAGCAACCGGTAAACAAAAAGCTAAGAGAAAGAAAGAGAGAGAGAGATAGAGAGAACGGGGGTGAAGTTAATGGGCTTGGCAGGAAGAGACTTTTAAGTCATATAGTTTAAAGCCCCTTTGCGAAGTGTGAATTTTCTCACTGAATTACTGGAAAATTTTCTTTCTCTCTTTCTCACTCTCTTTTGGTGCAGAGGTCCACTCTTTTGTGAATAAGAAATTTACAGTAACGATTATCATAATGGATGTGATAAAAATTAAACGCCCCGTGTTAAATGCGTATAGAAATTCGAATGATTTACGTCCTTATATTTTTTGAATTATTATTTTACTTATTCGTTCAATCGGAACGACGTATTGTTTCACAAATTTTTTCATCGGACATGAACATTTTGATAAACTTTTACGATAAAAAAAAAAAAAAAAAAAAAATTGAATTTATGAAATCAATTGGAAGCGTGACTTTTATAATTAAAAATTTTGACGATAATAAACAATCGTTTCATTGTAAATTTTTACATTTATTTGTTTATGTTCGATGTAGCACATGCAATATTTATTTAAATAAATTAGCTTTTTGTTACGCAATGAAATCATTTATTTTCTCAAATTTTAAAAAAGAATAAACGATCGATTTTCATTTTTCCCAAAAACTTTCAACGTTATTCACATTTTTTCTTATAAAAATTAATAATAATAGTAAATAAAGCGAAGAAAGGAGAGAAGGAAAATTTCTCAATATTTTCTCTTTTACCAAATATCGTATTTTCTTGTTTGTAAAAATTCAAATAAAATTTGTTCGCGAGTCTTTTATTTGTTTTGCGAGCGATTATTCTCTTTTTTTTTCGCGGCTAAAAGGAAAAATTAAGAAACCTTTTTTCTTAAAAGGTATAAGATGCTAGTTTAGTAAGCCAAAAAAAATAGAAAAAATTTTAAAAAATAAATAAAAGCCACACATTTGAGAAAAAGACGCCCAGTTCGAGTATTCGCCAATTAAAACTTCCAATCCAATCCGTTTTGCGAGAGCTTTTGGTTTACCTCGTTTCGACGTTTTTTTCTTCTTTCTCTTATTCTCGTTTGACTTTTATCAATCTTAGCTCTCTCTCTCTCTCCTTATTATAAAAGCTTGTTATCCTTGCTGTCGTATTAATTGAAACATCATTCCGGTTTTCTTTGCTCTCGAGCTTTCGCTAAAATATATCGTCGTTTATACGCACGCTAACACACGCACACACACGTATATATATATATACACGCATTCGTGGTGTTTATAATGAAGAACGGACGACGAGGACTAAAAATGTTTCGACGATCCGTCCGACGGTCTGTGCTCGAGTGAGCTTTCAAGAGCTTATATATTGAAAATTTCTTTTTCCCCCGTTTCGAGTACGAATAGCTTATTCATCCGTTCTGTGTGTGAATATACTTTGAAGAAGTTTTCTCAAGCGATAAGTGCGCCCGTTTAAATAACGTTGATATAGAAGATAATGAATTTTCCTTGAAAAGTAAAAAATAACATTTTCTCTTTAACTTTTTTTTTTTTTTTTTTTTTTTTTTTTTAAGCTCCGATTTCCATTTCTTCAAGGGGGAATCTTATCTTTAGTATTTATTTTTCTTCTTCAAAAAAATCTACATTTTTCAATTACACACTCGATCGTCGTTTCTTATACACACACATATACACGCGTACGAGTCGTTTAAATTCTAGATTTTCATACATTTTTCACTCAATCGTTGGATACGTTACATAAACGAGTTTTTTTTTTCAATAAATAATTATTATAATTAATGTTTTGTTTAACAATCCGTATAAATTTTTATTCGCTTTTAATTACTTTATATTCAACGTGTAAAAACGGCATACATTAATAAAAAAAAAAAAAAAAAAGTAAAAATAATAATGCGTTTCCAATACTCGCAATTATAAAAGTTTCTGTATTCTTTTTCTTTTAAAATTCGAAGCAACGATTCTCGTTGAAAACTGAATTTATGTAAGCTTTATAGCGACTATACATTTTTTAAATTGAAAACTATAAAAAAAGATCATATTTTTATGAGAGAGAACGTTTTTTACAATGAAAGCTACGATTTTACTTTGATATACTCATACACTTTTTCAAATGTGTAATCTAAAATGAGTCACAATTTATAAGATTGTTACATGCATATTTTTAGTATAAAATTGATTAATATGTTTGTCTGTATAAATCAATTAAAATCAATTCAGTTTTCCGAATCAAAATACCTCAAATTTCAGAAGACTATTTGTCATCGGATTAATGTTACTGAAATTCTGTAAAGCTTTGTCTATTTTTAAATTAATAATTTTACGTAAAATTTTAACATTGCGTTGTGCTATGAAAGCCATATTTTCCTCATGAAAGAATTTCTAACTCGTATGAATTTTCGATGTGTATATTAAATGTAAAGTATGCGCAACAAAACTAATTAAATATGGCATCGCGAAAAATAGAGGAAAAGTTTGGCAATTCAATTAATTGAAAACGAAAAAAAATAAATAAATAACAAATTATTCACTGATCAATATGCGCAAAAATATACGGTAGAATAAATCTAATGTTGATTACAACCACAAGCGCCGTTTTGAAATAATACAACGTTGATAATTTATGGAGCAAAATAATTCAAACAATTCTCATCAAGTGACAAACGCGACACTGATAAAACATGCGTAAAGAGAAAAATAAACGCACACGTTGGACTGCTCTCGTGCACACAGCGAAAGCGCAACAAAGCAAAATTATTATTTAAAAAAAAAAAACAAAAAAAAAAAAAAAAAAATTTGCACGAAAACGTAAAAAGCACGAGAGTCGCTCGACATTTTGACACGCGGATTCTACGTCAAGTACAGGGTACTTGTCCAAATACTGTAACCTTTTAGATAATAGTGAAAAAATAATACCTTGCGGAACGGTATGCGAAAGAGAGAGAGAGAGAGAGAGAACGAAATAACTCGATGCATGTACATAGTCTCTTGCAACGTTTACACTTTGAAAATAATACATTTAAAATCTTGTTTTAAAACTGAAAGATAATAGCCGCGAACGAAGGAAAAAAAGGAAAGAAAGGATTATTTACATAAAACTTTGTAAAATAGTCGAGTTTACAATATTGTATACGTACAAAGTGTATATTTAAAGAGTCTTAAAAATAAACGTTTCAAGGACTAAGTTCAAAGATCTGATTTGGACTCGAAGTCTTACGGTGCGTTTTTCTTTTCTCCTCGAGAAAAGTGCATTTTAAGAAGAAAGTTTTAAGCTTCATCTTTTCAGGGCCTCGAGAGCGCTCTAAATACTGATATTTTGAAAACGAGTAATTTCAGCCCCTCCCCGCGGAGAGGAAGAACGAGATGACCGAACCCCTTTAACTTCCTTTAGGCGTGGTGATACCTCGTCGTAAATCGAAATGCTGAGTTCAAAGTAATTTAAAGTGAATTATAGAGATAAGCTTTTTTTGATTTGCGTGCGACTCGATTTCACGAGATATTTCAATCAAATTGCAATTTGAAAAAACAAAGCATATCCTTTTGATTAATTGAAAGTGATGACGCTTAAAAAAAATTGACGTTAAATATATATATTTCTAGATAAATTTTTTCCCCAAAGTTATTTTAAATTATTAAACGATCTTTTTAATAAAAGTAATTTTACATTGGTATACTTAATGGAAAATTAATCTTTGATCTATTTGGTAACATTTTATCGTTAAACATTTTACGCGACAATTTCAAAAAAAAAAAAAAAAAAAAAAAAAAAAACGAGAGGAATTGCACAGTGAAAATTACCATTATAAAGCTTAATTAACACTTAATAATAATACAAGAACGTTACGATGCACTAAAAAACTTCCGATCGTAAAGCTATCGACGATGTCGACGAGTAAAAGAAAATGGAAAAAAAAATGGCGCCTCACCGCACATTATCGAGCGCACAATATATGGATTGATAAAACTCTCTCTCTCTCTCACTCTCTCTCTCTCTCTCTCTCTCTCTCTCTCTCTTTCTCTCTCTCTTTCTCTCTCTTTACAGAGTAACTCAAGACGTGTGACCTATAGCGTACCAGCGCTTAGAACAACCCCGATGAAAACAATACCCGCACGTATATGTATATATATATATATATATATATATATATATATATATATATATATATATATATATACATGTATAATACATACACACCGGCGTCCCCTTAGACTACAACACAATATGAACGATAGGGCACGAGGATAAGCTATATCCTCCATTCAAAGAAGCACACACATACGCGCTAAGCTTTTAGGTGTATAACGAGGCTTCGAAGCCAACGAACGTTCAAAATCTCGTTTCATCGATTATGCTCGATGACCCGTTCCCCTCTGCTCTTCCGATAATTCGGAAAAAATAAAAGGGCACTACAATTCTCTCTCTCTCTTTCTTTCTTTCTCTTTCTCTCTCGTTTTCTTTTTATCGTCATTGCTCTATTCTTTCCTCGGCGCAGACAGAAACGCTACCTTATCCCCGCAAAGTTTGCGCACAAAGCTTTCCTCTTTTCTCTTATCCGCGACGAAAGTAAAAAAAAAAAATAAAATAAAAAAAATAAATAAATAAATAAAAAAAAAATAAGGAAATATTCGCGAGGTATTAATTTTTCTTTATTTTTTCCTCTCCCTTTTTGTCAGGAGGTTTTAACGGAGAGAAAAAGAAGAAAAAATTTGCGTTCTCGTTAACCGCGCGCGCGAGATACGGGAGTTCGATTTCGCAAGGTGAGAGAGAGAGAGAGAGAGAGAGAGAGAAAAATTCGCGGGAAAGGTGAGAGAATAAGCGAGAGAAGGAAACGAGTTATTCGGTGAGGGAACAATTATCCGCAAATACATTAACTTGCGCACGAGGGGAACGGCCATTATTTTCAATAATAATGAGAAAGTTTGAATAAGTGAAGTATAACAAGAGCCTGAGCTTGCGAACGGTTTTCACGCTTTTTTCCGCTCTCTCTCTCTCTCTCTCCGCGGAACTATATAATTTTGAGACGTCTCGCGATCTTGAATCGCGAATTATTATTCTTTGTTAGGATGTACATTCATGCGCGGCTGCGCTGATAAGAAATCAAATGTCGGGGGGAAAAATGAAGAAGAATGAGAAAGAAGAGAAATGGAGAAAGGAAGAAAGCTTCGAAGCTCGATTTGCATTTCAATTTTGAAATTTTAATGACGAGTCCATTCTTCTTTCGTACTTTACCGATATTTGCGCGGTATACTATTTGCTTTAAATAGACGTATTAGTGTTTATTGACAAATTGGCAGTATTTATACTCAGTTTACATTAATATATATATATATATATACATCCTTGGTAAGTCTGTACAGATATTATCATTGTTAGATACCCGCGTGAAATGAATTTTGATACCAAAATATTTTGCAAGATTTTTTTTTTCATTAAATTAAAATCGTCGATTAACAATTTACTATTACAAATAATAAAAAAAAAAGTCTTTACATTACCACGCGTTAGTTAAAAAGAAAAAAAAGCGTTAAATTAAATTAGAATAACTTTTAATTTTTAGTCACTTTTCGAGCCGTCAACGCCAATTCCAAAAAAACGCGGTTGGATAATTAATCCTTCAACATAAACGATAATTGCACTAAGAGAAACAGAGAAAGAATGAGACAGAGAGAGAGAGAGAGAGAGAGAGAGAGAGAGAGAGAGAGAGAGAGAGAAGCACGCGGCAATCAACGTACAATGCCGCGGCGACGTGTTAACCTCCGCCGGAAACGTTTTTAAAGTCCGTAATCTCTTAAAAAAAATGAAAAAAATAAATAAATAAATAAAAATAAAAAAAAAGATAAAAAAGGTTCAACCACGGCTTATGTGCACACGCGAGCGGACGCTGTCGAAAAAAGCTCTCGTATATTTTTTCCTCGAAAGAGATGAAGATATAGAGGCCAAAACCGGTGCCAGCGGTTTCAAAGATGAAAATAAACAAAGAGAAAAGAGAAAGAGGGAGAGAAGAAAAAGCGAGAGGTAGAGAGACGCGAGAAAAGTGCAAATGTATATAGGGTATGAAAGTGCACCGACGAAGGAAAGAGAGAGGGGGGGGTTACTAGAAATATATATATATATATACTGGGCACACCAAGAAAAATATTTACTCGACACTAGCCGAATGTTGACTAGGAATTTATTTTGAAAATGGCGCTACCTCTGTGTGTGTGTGTGTGTGTGTGTGCGCGCGCGTGCGTGTGTGTATTGTTGCCGGGCCGATCCAATCAAACATTTAACGGAAAAAAGCCGAGGAAAAATATTTTTCACTGTCGCTGGTCTATTCGTTCGCCTGTGTGCACCCCCTAAAAATTTCCATTTAATAAAAATAGAAAGAATTACATTTTTCAGGTTATATAGAGCCTGCTAAAAATATTCGATTAATAGTTATTAAAACCGATTAAAATGTATTAGAATCGATTAAATTTAAATAAGTTTTAATAAACTTTAAACGGTTTTAATAACTTTTAATCGACTATTTTTTGCAGGAAAGATAGTCTCAACTCTATAACATGCAAAAATTCAATAATTGAAAATATTTAATAGGGCCGAACAAAGCCCATCGCTATTTCGCAATACTTTATCATTCGGGAGGTGAGATCGGTGTAATAATGTTTAGTTTTTAACAGGTCTCTCGAGCGAGCTTTTTGTATATACATCGCGTACGCGTACGTGTGTGGGCGCGGTGGGGAGGAGGGGACGTAAAATTTTTAGCAAAACGTCGAAACATCGTTGTATCCAGTGGGCGCGCGCGTCGTTGTAAATGTGTGTATTATGTGTATATGCATAATGAAATTGTTCAAAATTTACATTTAAATTTATATATATATACCGGTTAATTAACAGCTCGACTTTATATCCGGGCAAATATTGAAATTTAAGTACTTTTGAATTATGGATATTTGTAAAACTACCTTTTCCATTAACGGAAGAGTGTTTACTGTGCGCGGTGTATCTAGAACAATTATTCCACAAACTTTTAATCATTAAATATGCATTTAAAACTTCGACTCTTTGTACAGACGTTTACCGATTATTTTTCAATTATAACTAGTACCTTTTGAAAGTACATTGTTGCAAATTAAGTATGATAATTATAAATTCCGCTATTTATTACACAAAATTCGCTCTTGTTGATTTTGCATTCAATAACGGCGACGTTATACTCTTTCGAGAGCTGCGCGAAATTTATAACGGAAACAATGGCGGATGATAAATTTTTGATAGCGCACTCTATTCGCCAGAAAACGGACGAAATTAAAGCGCCGATAAGAGCTTAAAAATACTTTTATCGGAGGCTTTGATAGATCATTCCAGATAAATTGCTTATATGTTGCTTCGAAAATTCAAAATAAAAATAACTAGAAAACATTCGATCTATTCGTTAACTGCATTGGATATATATATATATATATATATATATATATATATATATATATTTTATTTGTCACTTTTATCTTTTACACTAGCCAATAGATAATTATCAATTAATTTCAAGGTATAGAAAACGCTCGCGAATAACTTAACCTAATGAATTTTCCGGTCATTAAACATTCGTGGAAAATCTCATTAAAAATTAAATTATGAGAAAACAAAGATTATTCGTAATATTTTAATGTTAATTACATCATTGTGTAAGATTTAATTCGAATAAATTATTAATTTTTTTTTCTTTTTCTTTAACGTGAACAAGCATCGATCGCGAAAAAAAAACTTACTCTGTTTTTTAAGCGTTGAAAATGAAACGCAATTTTTAAAATCATTGAATTTTTTAAATAATGCGTAATGTTTAAATTCAAATTTTAATATAATTAACTTAATTTCAAATTTTAATGTAAAAGTTAAAAAAAATGTAATCATAGCTATTTTTTAATTACCTCTCAGTTTTCACATAAACGGTTATAATCTGACTTGTAACTATAGAGAATAAAAACTGTCATTCATTGATAAAGAATTGTCGGTAAAAAAATTATTATCAAAGTGTTAACGTATATACATTGCACAAACATAAAAATATGAAAAAATGTGAAAATTTACAAACGGTAGTTGCAATCTAGTTAAATTTTTTCCACGAAAAAGTTGAAGAATGTCGTGCTAAAATAAAATTTTTTAAGATTATTAAAGAAATTTTTTTAATGAAAAATTTTACATCTAAAGAATCCTTTATTAAACGAAAACAATGATTTAAGCTTTCTTATTTTTTAATTTTAATTTTTTGCCATTTAAACGCTCTCTCTTAAAATTTTACACATACATCTATATAAATAGAAATTCAAATTATAAAACTAACTAACGAACTACAATCAAACAATAAATTAATTTAATAAAAATGTCAATGGTCAAAAAAGGAGTAATAAAATAAAAAAAAAAAAAAAATAAATCAATAAATGGATATAAAAATATCACCGCAATTATATAAAATATAAATTTAAAAATAAAATTGCGTATAAATGAATCACTTCAGTTAATTAAATTAATATATTTAAAATAAACATAAAGCTTGGGGTCAAGTACACAACGTATGACGAAGTAGAAGTTCAATGTTCTATTATTTCCATTTGCGATTATTATCTCGTCTATGTGTATAGTATAATTAAAATAAGTGGCCGTCTTGATTATAACTACAAAATTACGCTCGCAAAATTTACGTTAATAAGTGGATTCGCTCAATTGACATTTGAGTTTACTCCTGCGTTTTGCTTTTGTAAGTTACTTTGTTTGATTTAACAGTGCAGAAACATTGAAGTACTTTCGAGCATTGCAAAAGTTATCGTTCATGTGTAGCATCATAAAATACAGTTACATATATATATATATATATATATATATATATATATATATATATATATATATATATATATATATATGTTTTTTTTCTTTTTTTTTTTCTTTCTTTTTTTTTTTTTTTTAACGAAAGAGTAGCGTTTAGAATAAAAATCTCGAGGCGAATAATACTTTTTTATTATTGACAAAAATTCTTGTATTAATTTATGTAAAATAATCCGACGTTGCAACAGTGACACGTAAATTCATCTTAATTTTAAAAATGAATTTGTAAATATTTTCAGTTAAAAAGTAATTGGCGTTAATAATTTCACGTTGGACGTTTAAATTTTTTAATGATTAATGATGTTGGCGATAATTCAGCGTAAATAATTAATTCATTGTACGAGATGTGTTCTTTCGAATGTATAAGAAGTAAACTAATAAACGATTTTTAGTTGTTATGTACTCCGAAGAGTATAATAATGAGGCGCATTAATAATATAATGTGTTCATTCGATAACTTTAATTTATACAGTTGTGCTTTATGGTCAGATATTGTGAAGGTTTAACGTGTGTCAGACAAATCTACGCTAATTTAATTTATAATCGTTCGTCATTGTTTCGTATTTAACGACCGAATTTAATATATTTTTCGATTTAACAATCAACTCCTTAATTTTAATTTATTTAAAAAATAAATATAAAAAAAATAAAAAAAAAAAAAAAAAAAAAACGTACTTTTATGAAGTATATAAAAACTATAAATCATTGTATAAAAATGTATAAAATATTAAACAATGACGAAAATAACATCAAGGATTGCATTGTTAATTATCATGAAATATACAATTCTATTTCGTTTGTTTAACCAAACAAAGTTTTGCCGCAATTATCAGCGTATTACTATTATTAGAATGTAATAAAGTTTTGTTACCGCCCATAAATACAATCGGCATAATGAACGCAAAACATAAACTCTATGATTTCATAAACTGGCCGTAATAAGCCAGTGACATTTCAAACAGCAATGCCAGATTTGATTTCCTTGCGCGAATACGTGCGAGACTTTAAACGATCGCGTTATACAATTTCATTTTTCTTTTTTTTTTTTCTTTTTTTTTTTTTTTCATTCAAAGATGAAATTATATGCATATTACGAATATTTTTTTTTTTGTCTCCAACTAAGCTCTGCATTTCCATGCGTTCGCGTATCCATATGCGTCAAAATTCCCACTAGAGACTCGTAATTTTCGAGCTAATTTATATCGGCGATTCAATTTCATCCTCTGGGAGTACTGCCAATTCGTGAAAAAAAAAAAAAAAAAAAAAAACGCGATTCCAAGCTAATCTCGCGTATAAAAAAAGTGAGTAAGGGAGAGATGAGAGAAAGAGAGAGACAAAAAGGGGGAGGAGAAAATGGTAGCGAAATGTACCTCAGACCCTTACGTGTGTTCAAGGGGGTTCGAAGTAGCAACAGCCGCAGACGCAAGTGCGTTGTCGTCGCTCGGGGTAGCTTGAGGCAAAAGAACAGAGAGAGAGAGAGAGAGAGAGGGAGAGAGAGCGCGAGAGAGAGGCACACAGAGCGTCTTGGGGAAAATCGTGGAGAAGCTGTGCGTGTTGGGCGCCGTTGAAAAGGTGGAAAGAGAGAAAAAGAAAAGAAGAAAATAGAGGACTACTCGAGAGAGGCTCGAGGAAGGTGCGAAAGCGCGCGCGTGTGCTCTCTGAGTCTGGCGTTTTCTCTCTTTCTCTTTCTCTCTCTCTATCTCTCTCCCTCTGCAACCAACAAAACCGACGGGAAAATCGATGAAAACTCCGCGTGTCTCTATGTATGCCGAGGTATGAAGCTCACAGAGCCAGGGAAAGGTGAGGAGCGCGTGTATAAAAATAAAGAGTGACAGAGAGAGGAGGCTGCATACAACTAAGCACGCATGGAAACCGCGAGGAAATACGAGAGATAGGAAGACTATGCTCGTTTTATGTGCGTGTATCTCACTCTTTCTCTCGCGATGCAAGGTAAAAATACTAAAGGGTTATATATAAATAAAGCAATGACGCCTTTCCTTCTTCTTCTTCTTCCTTCTTTGCGCTCGTCTCTTCCTCGTTTTATTTCTTCCCGGCGTATACAGCGCGCGAGCGTACACGAGCATAAAGGAGAAAAATAAATAAAGGAACCGAAGAAAGAGAAAGTGTACGAGTGCGCGCGCTCGCCAGCCTCGACTCGATGAAAACGAACGCGGGGGTGAGAGAACGTTATATATATACATATATATATATATATATATATATATATATATATGTATGCGTATACGCACGTAAAACGACGTGTTCTGCGAGGGATGAAATTTATATATATATATATTTTTTTTTTAATGTTTAAATAAATGATCGCGAGGACGAGAATAGAGGGGAAAAAAGGAATGCGTTATACGATACATACCTTAGGTGTCAGTTGCGCTTCCCTTGTTGAAAATAGAGAGAAAGGAAGGGCTGCGCTAGGCTACTTATAATCGCACCGTAAGCTTCGCAGCCTTCTCTCGTTTATCTCTGGCAATGTTAAGACGCTGCTTTCTTCGCTTCTCCTCTTTTTTGATATAATCCGCTGCTTGGAAAAACTTATGTTATATACCCGTGAATATGGTATGTGTGTGTGTTTGTATATATATATGTGTGTATGTATGTAGTATGTTACAATACTGTGTGAACGTACGTTCTCGCTCGGTGCTACTCTCTCGGCGAACTGCGGCACGCTCGGCGGCGACTATGAGAGACGACTGATGGCTCGATCCAGGGGCAGTTCTTTCTCTTTCTCCCTCTCGACAGCGGCTCTTTCTCTCTCTTTTACTCGCGTATATCGCGCAAAGGGAAAGAGAAAGACGACATAACGACGACGACGACGCTGCTGGTGCTGCTGCTGTTTCTGGCGGGGGAGAGACGCTCTCTTGCTCTCTACTTTGCCGAAGGGCTTTCTCTATCTTTCTCTTTCTCTCTTGATTCTCTCCTCCGACGTTGCGCGCGCTACTACCCGTAGAAAGAGGAAGGGAGGGAAGGAGAGGGAGATTCTACTCTTTGTACGTGTACGTTTAAAGAGAGAGCGAGAAAGAGATAAAGAGAGAGAGAAAGAGAGAGAGTAAAATGCTTCGAGTGATGAAGAGAGAGAGAGAGAGAGCGTTGCGCGCAGCTTCCAGCGAGAGAGCCAGTATCGTCGTGTCGTATACTCTGTGTGTGTATATACATGTAGCTGTGTACACACGAAGCTTCCAAGTCCTTCCTCTTTACTCCGTTTCTCTCTTTGCTTTATACGCGCACGCGCCTCTATTTCTTTTTATAACGGCGTGTTTTTCGTGTGCTTGTTGTCGTTGGTTTACTAAATTAAAAAAAAAAAAAAAAAAAGGAAAAGATAAGTATTAGAAATAAAGTATACTGCTAAAAGAAAGAGAGGGTTTTGCTTAACCGATTTCGTGTTTAACGATCGGTTGGAAGTTAATTTGTTTATATCCTCCGATTTTAAAAACTCTTGTTGATTTTGATCGACGCACTTTTGTGCGATGTCAGGGTTTTCGATTGTTTTGTACATTTTTATTTTTATTGTATAAATTTAATAACCGAAAGATTTTCATTCTATTATCAATTTTTAATTTAGTGTGAAAAAATATTGCTAATAGAAACATGATATTATATCGATATTATCACCGATTGGATTATAGAAATTGACATTTTGAAATTTGACTCTACAAATAAAATTTTGTTCTGCAATAAAAGAAGATTGTGTCATTGACTTTTTGAAAAATTTATTTCAAACTTACCTTCGTTATAAATAAAAATAAAATATTTATGTTGAAAAATTGTTTAATCTTTTTGTCAAGAATACGTAATTCATTTTCTTATCAATCAAAAATAATAATACACTGTGTAATAGTGTAAAGAAAAAAAATTTAACTCCTGGATATCGTTTTCGAAATTATTTTCTATCTCTAAAGTTAACTTTATTTATCAATCAATTTAAATTAGATAAAAATTTTAATCAATTTAATACGACGGAATGAGCTATATTTCAATTAGTTTCATATATTAAAGCAAAATGAAATTCGTTTCACTGAATTGTGCCAATATACGTGAAAATTGAAAAATTAATAACCGTATCCGGGGAAAAAGGATTAATAAGTTATTTTCAATTACACATACTTTTTTTTTACAATTATTTTAAATTCAAAACAACAATGTTTTTTATTTATTTATAGTTCAATAAAACACAATATTTAATAAACCAAAAAATGTTTTTCTATATAAAATCCATCATAACATTTACAAATGTTATTTTGCCCGTTGCTGCATTTAACTACCGTGAATTTCATACGTTTATTGACTTTTTTTTTTTATTTTAAATATAAAAAATAAAAAAAAAAATATTCGCCATGTAAAAAATTAGTAATAAATTTGAAATATCTAAAAATTGAAAATTCACATGTTTTTTTTCTTTTGTTTTTGTACCATAAGATATAATATATATGTGTGTTTGTGTTTCATAATTATTCGATATCCATACAATTTAATGAATAAAACCGTTTATTCAAAAAAAAAAAATAATAATAACCGTAACTCACAAACAAAAGAAAAATGTAAAATTAAATTTATACACATCAGTAGGTTCAATTATCTCTGATACAGAAAAAGCAGTTCAATAGCTTCAAACTTTTAGCGGGAATCATATAAAAGCGGACGCAAGAGTGAACAAAAAAAAAAAAAAAAAAAAATAAAAAAAATAAAAAAAAACAAAAAAAAAAAGAATTAAAACGACCGCGAAATAGGCCACGAAAAAAAAAAAAAAAATATTAATAAAAACGGCACAACGCCGATGGATTCGTTCTGCAAGATTGCAACGAACGCACATATAAACATACACAATTACTCTCTTAAAAATATATACTTATATATATGTATATATGCACGTGGTAATCGCGTGGGCGGCTTGCGGCGGCATCGACTCACCGACAGCCAATTGATCGTATTTAGAGTCGTTGCACGAGGTACGATCTTGCAAAGTTACATTGTATACGTTTATATTATATACCCATCATATATATACACACAGCGATTCTACGTACGTAAACTCTCTCTATCTCTCTCTCTCTCTATTTCTCGTCGGTACTGTAAACTATATAATTGCCGGAGTCAGCGACAATTACAGCCAGTCGTTCGGCCAGAGCGAGCCATCTTTCAATTTTCTCGAGATACTCGCGTACGTATATATGTATGTACATAAAAAGCGCTCACGAGACTTTTCCGGGCCAATGGCCTTTATTCTTAAGCGTCCGCGAGGGACATTTTTCCAATCTTTGCGACTTGCGCATGTATACATGTATGCATATACAAGTACATGAAAAGAGGAACAAAACTGTACATGGCACACGCACACGGTGTGTAAACATAAAGTATAAAAAGTCGTTGAATTCATCGGACGTAAAATAAACTTGGTAAGCGGTTATAACATCGCTAAACTAGTATACTAGTATGAAAAACGGGTCAGTCGCGAGTTTTCTTAGTTAAAGAAATTGGAGTACGCTGCGAAATAACTCATTCTTTATTAACTTGTTTTTATTTTTCTTTATCGGTACAAAGATCGCCGACGTCGAGCAAGCGATAATTTTCTCCACTTTTCCTCTGTTCTCTTCTCACAAATATTAACATCTCTCGGTATTGAGACTCCCTTTAACGAATAAAATTGAATAAAAAAAGAAAAAAAAAAAAAAAAAAATTTATCGATCGTGTTTTCTTCTTCGAGATATCTACCGCAACGAATTGCTCACGATTGTTATTTTTATTTAACAAAATTATTACTTTGGTCATGTTGTTTGTTTTTTCGGGTCGATTTTTTTAAGCCGACGTTTCGTGAAAATTGCAATTCACTTCTTCAGAGCAGACTTAAAACTGTTTCAGTTATTCAATAACACAATAACATATTGTAGTTTATTACCGATAATTTAAAATCACCATAAATACAACACAAATAAGAAAATACCCATTCGAAAGGCAAACGTTCTTGGGCGTTAAACGCGCCAAACGCTGAAATATAAACGGCCAATTTGATGTTATTTTTATAAAAATACTACGATATGAAAATTGTCAAAGGTCAAGTAAAATTAAAAGATTAATCGTTACAGAGCCTATGAGAAAATCTATCGCGATGTTATTTTATTCGTAATAATGCACATCGTCCACTTAACGAGATGCACATAATGAAGTTAAGCGCACAAATGAAGCGCGGATGTTAATATTCGAAGTATTTCGTAATTACTTGAACGGCTTTATAACTTTTAAAAGCTTAGCGGGTTAAACAAGATGCCTAATGTATATACATATACAACGTATTATGCACACAGCGAGTGTATCGGTGACGTTCCGGTATGTATATAATGTGCTGGGGTGAAAACAATACAGTCCTTCTCCCCCCCCCCCCCCGAGCTCTCTCTCTCTCTCTGTAGTCGATGCCAACAAAAGTGGCCAATCCTGTGGGATTCCGCGGTACATTTTCCGGTCGCGACCGGCGAAACTGCGGAGAATGCAAGGCCAACGAGGAATCTTCCTTTACCCCCGTCGCTCGTAGCGTATGTATATATACGGGTAAAGTATTGCCGCGAAGCCGCGGGAATGGGTTGGCGTAGCTACTTGAATACCGCGCTATATCCGCTCTCTCTCTCTCTCTCTTTCTCTTTCTCTCTGTATGTTTTTCGTTGCGCTTAACGTCGCGTTTACAACACGGGGCATATAACACATAATTTTTCGCGTTTATTTTCGTTCTGGTTGATACCGCAAAAGCGGATGGGGGATAGGGAGGAAGAAGTTAAGCGAACGCGCTGAAACCGAGCGAATAGAAGTCTTTACTCCGTGTTAAATCCGGTGCTTCCGGTTTGCAAAAATAACTTTTGGCTATTTTCTTTCTTAGAACGACGAGCGGCGGATACGCGAGAGATTAAATTCGCGCGAGTGCTACGCCCCTATTACTTGCCCGAGCTTCGTCATCGATGGAAATTGGATGATTTTTTTTTTTTTTTTTTTTTTTTTTGAGAATTTTTTTGAGAAGTTTGTAATAAACACGGATGATTTTTCGAGAAAAACAGTTAAGAAGCTTTTGTTTGATTTTACGGTCGGCAGTTTAAGCGCGCGAAATTGCTCTTTCGAGAAAAGCGCGCATTTGGATGCAACATTACGCGTTATGGGTTGTTAGTCGAAGACTACGTTTACATGATCTTTTATTTTTTCGAGCTGATTTATTTTATGAATTATCGAATGCAGCAATGATAAATTACGGATGCAAATTGTGCAGAGTATCCTTGAAAGACTCGTTTAAATACGAATTGCGAATTGTTCAAATTTAACGTTAAAAATTTAAAGATTAGTTTGAATTTTAAAACTTTACGCGATGCTTGCGTACATTTTTTTTTTTTTTTTTTTTTTTTTTTTTTTAATCAAAGTAAAATTAACGCAAGTAAATCTGATCGTTTGTTTTGCTATAAAAAAATTAAAAATGCTTTTCGGTCATTTTAAAAAATTTCATAAAAAAGAACAATGGAATATATATGCACCAGCGCAAACGAAAAATCAATCAATTTCTCAATGTCGATAAACAATGTATATTAATCTTAATATAATACTTAAACATATAAAACTAGACGGGGCTGAGGTTGGGGGAGATGGTAAAAGCTTCAATATCTCAACGAAACAATTCGAAGTGAGATTCACAGCATCCGCTCCTTTTCGCGTCTCGTGCGCCATACCCTAATAGGTACAATTCCTTATCCGGCTTGACAAATTTGTCGAAATGAAGCGGTGGTAACGACGACGTCGACACAGCTGCACAGACTGTCTCTCTCTCTCTCTCTCTTTCTCTGTCGTCTACTCTGTATACACACGTAGGTACGCACGCGTATATACATCCGGCGGTTGTTTGCCTCATGAAACAAACGAGAGAGCGAGAAAGAGAGACTGGCAAGAGAGAGTCTCGAGGCTCGTTTCTTCTTGGAAAGTGCTGCAGTATAAGCTGCATGTGTATACATACATACATATATATATATATATATATGTATACGCATTCTCGTGTGTCTCTTTGCTGACACGACGCATTCCATGCCGTACCGAGAGGGCACGTATACATACGCACGTGCTTTTTGTCCCTTTACTCTCGATTGCGCGTCTTGCGTCTATATGTCTATATATATATATATATATGCCTGTAATTTCACGATTATTTTTCTTTTCTTTAATTTTTTTTTTTTTTTTTTTTGTATTTTCCTCCGCCTCGTGGGATTTTCTAGAAGCGAGCAGGTCTCTCCGTACACGCGGAAGATTCCAAAGGATCGTATTGCACCGAGTATCCTTTTTCCATATAGGTACGCTGACGGAGAGAAAAACAATTTTTTGTTCCCGGTTAACTGCGGTT
Source organism: Chalcis sispes (assembly GCA_949987625.1). Lineage (NCBI taxonomy): Eukaryota > Metazoa > Arthropoda > Insecta > Hymenoptera > Chalcididae > Chalcis > Chalcis sispes. The sequence continues at coordinate 3,424,285 of OX465095.1, read as the reverse complement.
CGACTCAACGCGTTCATCAACGAGAGTAACGTGATTTTTTAAATTCTCAGAAGCAGGTGTTGATTGCACGCATTACCTAAGATTGCTCGGTGATTTGAAAAATTAAAGTATTAATTTTATGATTTTAAAATTTTATTTAAAGTAATAATTGGTAGTAAAAAGATTTTTCAAACTTTTTTTTGTGCAACTTGTAAAATTTAAAACCGCGTTAAGTTACATAAATATATGATTTAAAAGCGAAATATCTAAAATTAAGATTAGATTCATGAGTGTTTACATAAATTTACGTGTTTTAATGTCATTATTCATTTTTAAAAATTATCAGAAACAAATATTCATCGTTATTTAAATGACTTTCTTATAACGCAGCTTTATCAAAAGTAGAATAAATATTAATTCTCTATTTGGAAATTGAACTGACGGCGAGATAAATAATCCGATAATTTCAATGAATCGAAACACGTTATAAATGAGTTTGTGCAATTTCACGATAAAACATTAACCGAGTTAAATCTAACTTGTAAGTTTTACCGAGAATAACGAATTCCACCAACGATTCACTTTTGACCTACAAGATAACTCTCGACATGATCGTTTCGCATTATCGCTAGATCCATCGAAATTCCCATAGGCGTTTGTTCGCTCGCGTGAAACCGAACAAAAGCCGCAGCTACTAACTAGAGACAACGGTCAAAGTAAAACGAAAAATAACATAACACAACAATATACGACACAACGAAAAGAAAAGAAAAAAAAGAAAGAGAGAGACACGTTACAAATATATATATATATATATATATATATATATAACGTTGCAAAGCAACCGGGGAGGAGCTTGCGGCGACGAGGGTAATAACCGCTCAGTAATATAACCGGCGCGATTCTGACGCGCGGCGACCCCGTTTTCGCGAACACACACGATTGACTTCTCGTTACACGCGCTTATAGATAGACAAGCGCGGTATCAATAATAAACGCCCGATGTGATCCGCGCGCCTTCTTCGATATACATGTATATCGAAGAACGTATACGTATACGTGCATATATACTTGGCTCTGGTATAACGTTCGATGTTGATTTCGCAAGTTACTTCCCAATCGTGTTATTTCGTATAGAGATGTGTGTGTGTGTGTGTGTATGTGTGTGTGGATATGTATACAGTTCAATGATGATCACAGAGACGGCAATATGCCGAGATGTTTCTATGCTTGTACAGGGACACGCGTTCTTTTCTTTCTTCGCTGGATTATATCCATTCGTTCGCGGATATAATAAGCTCGATGGAATCTTGTCGACGAAAACGTTTTCATTAAAGCATATTATTTTGCTTGCTTTTTGATCGCTTATTTCATAATTATTTTGCATATGCGCCTCTCGTACGCAATACGTTTTAAGCTAAGTTCGACGGCGATGCTTCTAGATATGTGCATGAAAATTATTCGTTTTTGCATCGATTGGAAACAATGTGCACTTGATATTTTGCAATATACAACGTTGTGTGAATTATTAAAATTTCATTTTACTTTTTATAATAAAAGTAGATAAAAACTCAAATAAAAATAAAATAATTTTCTTAAATTATTATTTTTTTTTTTTTTTTTTTTAATATAAATGTTTGTATATCATAAACGGAAAACAAAAATTAAAAAATAAGTAAATGCTTTAATTTATAATAACTAATGATTATTAAAGTTACAATGACACCGTTGCCGTGTACTTCGTTCAGCATGCCTTGAAAAAAAAAAAAAAAAAAAAAAAAAAAAAAAAAAAAAAAAAAAAAAAAAAAAAACATCAAAGAGATACCGCAGTAAGAAATTTTGTCGAATCCTATGTAAGCGATCGAGAAGCGACGTGGACGAAACATTGTTTTTCCAGTTACGTGTACGCGACCTCCTCGTCGTCGAGAGGAAATCACGCTTCCATTAACGCAATCAAGGAGTCGACATGCCCGCGCAACAGACCAACAGACTCTTACGCACACGCTTACTGTTATTTTGGCCTCGTCCAATTGTCAGTTCGAGTAGAGAGATACATATACAATTATGTGTATGTGCGCGCGCGCGCGAGCTTACGCGCGTCTGTGCTCGGACGTTGGTTGTGGTGGACGACGGGCCCCGAGCAGCTTGATTGCGAAGGAAATGAGATCAAGTTTAAGTGGTCATCGAGCTTCGTTCTCGACGTATATAACACTCTCTCTCTCTCTCTCTATCTCTCTAAAAAGGGTCCGCGCTCAACAGCACGCACGCACAAACCATACGAAGGAGCATTTTCTAATGATTACCGCGACGTCATTGTGCGCCTCTTTCTCCGATTATATGTCGTTGATGATGCAGTGGATGGTTTATAGGTGTCTAGATCAGCAGATCAATGTTCTTAGGAAAGCCAATGCCGAGATATTTGTTTCCTTTTTAGCTTATTCGCCTTTTCTAAATAAAATTTGCAGTTACGCTGAATGCCATTTAAAATTATGGATTTTATTTTTATTTTACGAGGTTACCAATTTCATAAAATACATTCAAAGTAAAATTATTTTTATAAAATTGAGTGAAACTTATAATTTATTTTTTAAACTTACTATAATTTTTTAACATAAAAATTAAAATTATTTATCAAAATGTATTTTTTTTTTTTTTTTTTTTAATTTTATATTCTGTCAAGTTCAATGGAATAAAATTTTAAAAACGATTCAATAATATTTGTGGATAAACGATAAAAAAGGATGGGAAATGCATGGCTCACTTTTAGAAGACTATAAAATAAAAAAAAAACTATTTTATTTATAAAATTATTCTATTTTAATAATAATATCTTTAATTTATTTTTTGGAAATAGCAATAAAATAAACTATGTACTTTTGGTTAAAATATTTAAGTAATAATAATTATAAAGCTTTATAAATAACTTAATTAATTAATGTTCTTATAAGTAATTCAATAAAGAAAAAAACGAAAAATTAAAAAAAAATATAAAAAATAATTTTGTTTATTTTGGACTTTTTATAGTTGGTTTAACGATAATGTTAATGATAAATACTTTAAATAAAAATACTAAAGATTGCCTAGAAATATTTTGTTTATTTTCATAAAAGTATTAACTCTCCTTTATTTTGCAGTTAATTTTTGTTTTTAGTTAATAAAGGGCTCACAGCCTATCGAATTTAATATAATAAATAAATAAATTAATTGATAAAATTTGTAGAATAGATTAAAAATACCAGTTATTTAAGATTGCTTTCAAAAATAAACATTTATTTCAAAATTAATGCTTACGAGCTGTACCTAAAATCTAACGATCTCTATCCTATATACCGATTGTATTTAGGTATCATTTTAAGATTTTTTTTCAGCGCGTTATTAAGTTTTGTGTACAGTTTCATCGTAATAGTACCGTAACGGATTCTGCTTTTCACGTAGCAAGTTCAAGATGTCTTTCAATTTACATCATTACATGATTTCTTTTGTTTTTCTTTTTGCACATAAGTATATTACAGTTAATTTTCGCAAACACTAGAACGCACTTAGACGCTTAAATAACCCGGCGATCCACCACATATGAATCACTGCATAATTATATTTCGCTCACACATACACTCTAAATAATATCTTTCATATTTTAAATCATTCTTTGTTTTATAGTTTTTTTTTTTTTTTTTTTTTTGCACAAAACGTATTTTTTATGAAAAAATTCTTTACAACATACGTTCTCCCTAATAGAAACCGACTTTCCGTTTCTCTTTTTCATTTTATCTCTGTCACTACTACTCTTACCACTAGCTTGTTCATCATAGAGCTTCTTGTATGACAATACCTTGGATGTCGATATCACATTTGTGGTAAGTGCTAAGAAACATCAATATTTGTCTACAATAATTTAGACAGCCTCAGCAGAAGAGCCTTTTGTAGCTTGTACTAGTTCGTTAAACGAAGTTTCCATACAATGTCGCAATTCTGCATAACTAACGATTAGTACGCTTTGTTCGTCTCGAGATATTAAACAGATCTATTAAAGTAAAAAAAAAAAATATCGATTAATATTGTACAATAATATAATGAAAAATATAAATTATATTTAGAATTTTTTTTATGAAAAATTATGTAATTTTATAAAATTATTTATAATATTGAAAATAAGTAAAAATAAAATTACTAAATTTAAAAAAAATTTTTTTTTTTATAAATATTAAGTCTTTTACGATAAGAGACTATTTAAGACTCACCTTGTCTGGTGCACCGACATCTAATTTATTTAAACATGACACGACATGAGCTAAATCTAACCAGGGTCTTCCATCAGCGGTAACTTGATGGAAAACGTAATCTCTAAACAATTTGAGCATATAACGATCGCCAGTCTCTGACCACTGTGGGTCCATGTTGAGCTCGGGTCGCTCATTGATTGTCGCTAACTTAACAATTAGCCTAAAAAGTCTGCCGTTCTCAAGCTCTTTCGTCAACTCGTTCTCGAGCACGTCTGAGCATAATTGTGCCGCATCCAATTGGGTGTAAAAACGCGCCCCAATCATCGGCATGAGATCTGTCACGCTTCTTCGTGCTTGATTTGATAATAAATACCTGAAGGTCATAAATATTAAGAAAATTTATTTTCTACTACAACTAGTAATCGTAGTATTCTACCAATAATTTTTGTTTTTAATTATATTTAATATTATTCTAATATATCCATTAAATTATTCTAATATTTTAAAATTAACGTGCTGCGTACAGAGGCATTGTCTTAATACATTCTGAACGTGCACCCCGATGAATGTACCTAATTTCATTGATTAATACAATCACTCGTTAATAATTAAATAAATCGTTTTTATCTATACTATTTAAAAAAATAAAAGTGTTAGTAATAAACTAACAGTATCGAGTATTAAAAATTATTATTAATATTTACAAAAAAAAGGATGTGCTTTCATGTAATATCAGTCACTTGTATTAGCATAATATAAATAAAAAAGAATCATTTATTTGTAAATAACAAGGTAATCTATAGAGATGCATAGATGCAAAAAAAAAAAAAAAAAAATTAATATACAAACAGTATAAGATTTCGGAGATCGCTGGAATAGGAGCGCGCGACAAGTTCAAGAGACGCCTGCATGTTGTCTCTGTGGACGGCAAGGAGGCTGCGGCAAGCCAATGCTAATACCAACTTGCCCAGCGCTATCAAATCCTCCTGCTGATAGTGCGGTATCAGACTCAGAGGGTTAACTGTATTGCCGTCGAAAGTCACAACGTCCGGCACGGCAGCACAGCTTAAACGTAGTCGTGTACGAGAAGTCAGTAAAACTTTGGTTGGATCTAGGCATCTATACGCTAAACCTATAAAGTCAAGAAACGTTTTCTAATTTATAAACTGTATTCAAAATTTGACACGTATAATGTCATTACTTTTCGAATTTACAATGTTGTTCTAATGTATAATTTTTAAAATAAATTTTTATTTTATACAAATATGCCATTTATAAAAATAAAATATAAATTTTTTACTATAAACTTCAATTTTGAAATTGGCTTGGAATATCTATTTATTAATTTTTTTTTTAAGGAAGTTTGTTGTTATAGAGACAGGTTAACTTTTTTAATACTACATATTACTATAATCCATAAAAACTAAAGACAATAACAATAGTATTTAATTAAAAAAGAAAATAAAATAAAAAGCGATAATTTGACAACAGAAAAAATGTTTAATTAATGCTTAAAAGATCAAAGTATTTAGAGCTTAAAAATATAAATACCAGCTGCATGTATTACACGAAGAGCTGCTGTGAGTTGAATAATATAACTCCAAATGATGCTTTCCGGAAGCATACTATTATGTTGTTGTCTTAGTATTGTATTCTTTGTATGACTGTATGGTCTTGGTGCATTAGGGTCTGAAGAGAATGGATCTGTGTAACCATTGAGTTCAGTTGCAGAGAAATGTTTATTTAATAGTGTTTCAGAACCAGGATGATAATCATATACAAATACTATGGCTGGAAAAATATAAAATTTGAGATTTTAATATAAAAGCATTAATTATCAAAGCATTTTGTAAAAAAAAAAAAATTGCAAAATACTAACAATAATCGCCAAATGCTTTTGTGGTAAACACTTCTCTCAATTGAACAAGATTTGTATGTGCTAATTTTTTCCACATGTCAACAAGTACCATGCATTTAGTATTTGACAGCCTAAATTCTATAAATTAACAAAATACTTATGAAGTTGTAATTAAATATAATTATATCAACAATTTTTTTAAATTGTCAAATCTAAATTTTATTTAATAATCAACTATTATTTATGTTTGTATAATAAAGTTTTATTATTTCAATTCTTAATGCAGTAAAACTTTTGCAGCATTTAAGTCAATTTTAATATATATTAAATAAAACTCAACAATCATTGAGTTGTTTTGTTTAGATAATTAAATATTGAAATTTAAAGGAATAAGATTTGCAAAATTTGCAAATTATTGATTATCTTTTCAGATTCAACAAATTAATGTACCATTAGTATTGGGTTATATGGTCTATTGAATTAAAAAATATTTTCATAACTCTTTACAAACCATGAATTCGTCGCAAACAGTATTTTGTTCCATTTTTTATATTAGTTGCTTTATAAGTTGATGATTGATAACCAAGTACTGTTGAAGCTGGTTTATGCAATATTTCTAATGGAACCAAATCGTGATAATTTTCAACCTCGTTAGGTATATCTGGATATTGTACATGGTCTGGTTGAACTAAAGTTAGAGCATTTTTTTGAAGAATTTCCATTCTTAGTGTTTCATTAACAAAAAAGCTGGGAACCTGTGACGGCGGAGGTGTAGTAGATTCTGTACTATTAGTAGCAGATTTCACTACTTTCATTGGCTGCAAATAAGATGGTGTCCCAGGGTATACATAAGCTAGTGGTGGAGGTTCTATATTGGCAACCTAAATTATATTTGTACATGAATCTAATTCACTATTAATTAATATTGAAAAAGATAATTGTTTACGAATAAATTAGTTTAATGATAATACTGAAATTTTAAATATTAATTTTGAAAACTATTAGCATGGTGAATAAATTTAAAAATAAAGCCATATTTTTAAATTGTATTTTTTTTATTGTTTACAACACAAAAATTTATATCTTTTAAATTAATTTTAGTAATTTAATTACTTTTACTTACAATTTCAGCTCCATCTTCGACAGCTGTAATAGCAGAATCAACAACTGGATTTTGAACATAAAAATATGTTGTACCTCCCACACTTTCCTGGGAATGATAAGAATTATTAAAAATATTAGGAGATGTGCTATTGCTATTGGCAGGACCTCTTCCTGCTAAAAATTCTGGACCAGCAGTCACTTTCTTTGATGTATCCAAAGATAAATTTGATAAATGTTTTGTTACGCTTGCTGTACTTAAAGCTACTGTTGGAGTCTGACGATTCTGCAGAAATATTAATAATTTTATTAACATGTTGATTAAATAAATTTACCTACTATTTTGTTTATTATTTTAAATTTAAGTATATTTAGATTTGATAATTTTTTGTAAAAACGTAATAAGTTGATCGATATACTGTATCTATTATATTAATTATATTATTAAATTGGCTCTACTTAAGTTTAAAATAACAAAAGAAATTTCTAAAAGTAAAAGAAACTTAAATTTAAATACAAATAAATTAATATAGCAATTATAAATTAATATAAATATGTACTAATATAATATATTAATACCATATAAGTAGCAAGTTTTGACTCCAACGGAACTCCATTTGTCTGAGGTGTATAAGTAACAAACATCGAAGGGTCCATGTCTCCTTCCAAAACTGCATTTACCGCAGCACAATCAACAGTTTTGAGATCTAAGAAATCACGAATAAATACTCACAATATCAAAGGACTTCTCTCAGCATTCATTCTACTCCATCAAATATTAATTATTTTTAAGAACTTCTTATACATAATATATATATGTATATATGTATATATATATTTTTTATTTTATTTAATATATATACAGAAAAATCACGTAAAAAAGTGAAAATTCTTTCAACTTCAACAATGCAAAATCTGTCAGTCTCCCTTTTCAGTTGCATACATATAGTTTTATATTTTCATCAGCAACAATTGATTTTGTATATTTGTACACATATATCCTAGACTCCTTTGTGGAGAAAAACCCCTAAATATCTTGGTAGCTACATCCTGGCATCAGAACTATATAGACAAACCAACAGACCAAAAATTCACGTAAAAAATGAAATCACTCGACTACGTCCACTAATTCTGATTTTCTCTCTTTCGCTCCTTTACGAATAATGCGCCGTCTCAGTGTATAGTGTAAAATAGAATTACACAAAAGCCAAAGTTATTATCGTAACATCAAAAAAGAGCTACTTGAGCTGTCGACGATACGCGAGAGAAATAAAAACAAACGACTCCCGAGCTTTTATCGGCCTCTTAGCTAAAGTACAAAGTATCTTCTCATCACAAGAACTTAGATATACAATAACTTTCAAAGAATTGTTAAATTTTTCTCAAGTGTTTTTAACTTACGATTTAGCAATCACAAATGTACGCAAGGATCTTTTGTCAAAATCGCTTCGCGTCCGCGTCGTTCTATGCACACACATATATACAAAAATCAAACACCGCCGCGAAGTTGTTTCTCGTATGATCGTAGACGACATATAGGTTCGTAAAGTCCCGTACGGTGCGAGTGCGAAAGAGAGGTATAGAAAATGACAAGGGGGGGAGATGTACGCAGCGGGGGAAAAGAACATAAAGGTATAGAATAAACGCTACTGTGTGTTAGAGGGAGAAAGAAAACGAATAGGTATATGAAAAATGGTTGGCTATAGGGCGACTGGAAAACAGCTGCGCTTACAAAGCAACACCACTGCACATATACATGCATTCATGCACATACATATATATGTTCATCTACATCGACGCGCACGTTTATTATTACTGTCGGTTGAGTCTCAAAGCAAAGAAAAACACATCCCCCGCTCGGGTAACAGATTGAAAATTCCGAAAGCGCGCTTATGCATGTATATATATGTGTGTGTGTGTGTACCCAGGTACATTAGAAAAAAGTGAGGGTAACGGAGTGCGCGCGCGTCTCCTTTGCTTGGTCTCCGAGAGAAAGAGAAGAAAATAATGGCAGCTGATTTTGACACTGTACCACTCTTTAGCAGCTGCCGGCACCGCTTTTTTCTTCTATACCACGTAGCCTTGACTTTAGATTAGCAGCCTCTTGTTTATGTCCTGGAAAGCTCTGACGCTCCGGAAACAAAGTATGTGGCAGCGTCGCCGGAAGGCGAATAAGGGCTGACGATGATGCCGAAACTATTGTGACCCTCGTCCTCCGCTTTCGAAACGATGCAAAATTTGGTGGACGTGCTCCTGGAGACCGTCCTGGTTCATCAAAGGCCACGACGACATTTGCCTCCGGGCCTCTGTACGTCTCTAGTTACTACACTGTAAAAAGGGGAAGTATGTTAAATTACCCATCCGAAGTTAAGACATAAAGCAATCAGCGGTGACTTCCTAGCGTTTATATACCAAAATTCACCATTCTGAAAGTAGAATGTAAATTGAATCGTACTTGCGCTGTATTTTCCATATATTATTACACAATTTTCACTGGTTGTTTTGCTGCCTAGCTTCAAACTAGCAATTTTACAGACTTCTTTTTTACTGTGTACGCGTCGCGCTTAATGCGACTCAACGCTGCCTATGATATCGCCACTGGCTTCTGCTTCTCTTCCAGAAATGCCACTACAAGCTCGTTCTTTCGTCTTGTCGCGAGAATAGCCCTTTAAACCAGCAGCTCTTTAATCTTCGAAGGAGTATGTCTAACGCGTCTTCAGCCTCTCTTAGCTGCGGGCCTGCTCTTCTTCCCTTCCCATCGGTGATGTTCGCGCGACGAACTCGCCTTCTACTTCTCTTTCGTGAATTCTCTTTCTCTCTCACCCTCACACGCTGTTGCTTCCGAACCTCTCTGTCTTCTCGTCGACCGTGAATTTTGAGCCAGTATAACGCGCGCGCGCACACTCACGGTATCTTCTCTATCACATATGAAAACATAGGGACACAAAGGATCACATAGTAGAAAATATTTCTTGCGTAAACTATTTACTATAATAAAATATGCAGATAATATCTAATTCATTATATAAAAATTGCAAACGCCAAAAGTTAGGAAGGACGTTTTTAAAACATTAGAAAAATTTACTCGTTTTTACTAAAAAAAAGCCAATTATTTATGATTCTTAAAACAGCTGTTATGATTTTGATCTATGTAGTATGTCCGCTGTGATATATCCGTTTTGTTTCCTAAAAAATTTGGAAAATAACAATGTTTTTTAAAACTTATCACAAACGATTATTTAAAACTAAAATTCCATCTTTTAATAATTTCTATCAGATATTCGTTAAAATTATCGTTCTCATGCTTAATGAAAGATACATAGAATTTTATCATTATATTATAATGTACTAAGTTATTATTATTTTATAAATGAATACTATTTTATTTCATAATTTATAGAAATACAGTAGAATTAACAATATACAAAAAAAATATTTAGAATTGTAATCATGATTATTTAATATTAAATTTTTTCTAATTAAAAATTTTTGATAACGTTAAGTAAAAAAAAAAAAAAAAAAATTAAGTAAATTTTAGTTACAATAGCATAAATTAAAATTATTTATTTATTACATTCAAAAAGGTCTCAAAATAAGAGGTTGAATTTTCGAAGAAATTAATTTTTAACGCCTAGGCTTATAGTAACAATTCAATATTTATTATGCAACAATTATTTATAGTTATTAATGAACAGTAAAAAATCGAATGTTCAAACAATGTGTTATCGTTTATTTAAAATAATTGCAAAAATTACGAACGTAATTTAATATCTATATATAGGTAGCACGACGAGCATCACTGTGCTGCGCGCGCATTTATCTTTAAATTTTCTATAAATTTCGTATTGCGTTCTAATCTGTTTAGTTAGAATACGCCACGGTTGTACATGCAGGACCAGCGACTGGAACATTCGACTGAAAACATCATTTATGAATCTTCTCGACCACTTTTGTTAGTGACAAAAAGAAGTTAATTTTAAATTTATTAACATATTCTGAATAAATATTAACAATGATTATTCCTATTCGTTGTTTTACTTGCGGAAAAGTTATCGGCAACAAGTGGGAGGCTTATTTAGGTTTATTGCAAGCCGAATACACCGAAGGGTAAACATAACCTATTTTTCATCAGACATTTTTGCTTTTTATTATTAACAATATTCTTTATTAACTTTAAACACTTGAAAAAGATTTTGCTTTTTCAAGAAACATTTTTAAATCACTAATTAAAAAATTTAAATGTAAAAAAATTATCATTTAAAAAAATTTAAGCAAAAAAAAATATCCTTTGTTTATACAAAAATATACAGTTTACATGAAACCAAATACCAGTTTTTTTTTTAATGATCTTACAAGTGATAACTGAAAATTGCAATTTTTTCGAATCTTAGCTATAATTAGCAGTAATTTAATTTCTAATGTAATAACAATGTCTAACAATTCAAATAATGAATATAGCTTTTCCATATAAAATGTTATAGAGGTGTTAAACGTTCGACAAATCCCCCTCTCCTGTAAACTGTTCAAGATTTCTTTGACAGATTGGAGGTTAAGTTTTTTTAATTATTCATTTATCGCAGATTAAACAAATGTTTCATTAATTATTACGACAGCGTGTTCCATATTTCTGTGCTTTTTCTTGCTTTTTATGACAGGAACCCATTTTTTTTATCTGTCGGACGTTTAACAAAAGCCTAAATGTTATAACGTAAATATATTTCTTTAATATTTTATATCAACAATATACTAGAATATAAATAAAAAAAATTATGATTTCAGAGATGCTTTGGATTCACTTGGGCTTAAAAGATATTGTTGCCGAAGAATGCTACTTGGTCATGTAGATCTAATTGAAAAACTTTTAAATTATGCACCATTAGAAAAATAGACACTTCAGCTAAAAATTTAACAAATATTATACACTATGTAAATCGATATTTTTATTAAAAAAATTTTCAGAAGTATGTCTGAGCAAATAAACAATACTGTTAATTTAGCAAACAGTAAAATTTAAATAATATTGTATAAGTAAAATTTAAATAATATTGTATAAGTATTTTAATCTAACATTTAAATAAAATTAAGGAAAGTTTGTAATTATTGTACATTTTTATAATAAATAGTTTAATGATTAATAACTATACCAGTGTTTTTTATTTAATAATATATAATTTTTTTAGAATATGAATGAAAAATAAAATAACACATTTGTATCAAAAGAAACTTTATTTTTTTAAACTAGATAATTTTTAAAACATATTTACAAAAAATAGTTTTTTAATATACATGTATATAAAAAGTCAATTAAAATTTTTATCATTGACATGTTTTCGGCTTAGCTTCAGAACTGTATAAACTTATAATTTCTGCAATAGCACTGCGAGAGCCAAATACTAAGGCTAAAATGCCAATAACGCAAATAATAACATTTTTCATTGCCACCCAGTTAAGTCTTCCAAATCCAATGTCCCAGTATGTTACAGTCTCTATGAACACAGGAATAAGAAGACCCAAAATTGAAAAGCAAAATGCACCAATTAGTCCAATAAAGGGACCAATTGTCGGTACAGCTACCGCAAGTAAAACTGTAATTGAAAAACAAAATGTTCGTAAAAATTATTTTTATAAAAATTTGTATATTACATAATAAAGAAAAAAGTTTAAAATAAATAGCAAATGAAGTAACGTTTTTAATTAAAAATAAAATTATCATGATTAATAAGTAAACTTTTTAATTTAAAAATTTGTTAATTAAAATTTTAACAATCTTCAAATTTTGATATTTTTTTAAAGGAATTATAAAGAATTAACGAACATACCAGAACCAGTAACAAGGACAGTTCTTAAAACGTAATTGGCAAGAAGAGGCTTCTTTTGGAAGCGTCCTTTGATGCCTGTCCAGGCAATATCAAGGCACACATAAAACTGCAAACCGAAAGTGCAGTAAACTGCTAAGGCAATAAAAACTTTCACTACTTGTGCAGGACTGAAATGATTAAAACAGAGTAAGTTATTTAAGTCACACATTTTTTCTTATGTTTTTGTATTCATAAATTGATTATTAATACATACATCTCTTGTATTGGTAAATTTAAGGTAATACTGTCGCAAGTTCCATCACCGTATCTGACATATCCTAAAAAGCCAAGGAGAATGTAAATCAGCGTCACGCCTGACATTCCCTTGTTGAGCACTCCACAAATACCAACAAAATGTTGTGGTGTTTTCATATTATTTTCTAATGGCATTACCACTCCTAAAAAGATTATAAAATTTGAATGACTTCGAAAAATAAATAATATTTTTGATTAAGTTCTGAACATAACAGTATAAAATATAAATACAAACGTTAAATAAATATCGTACCAATAGCCTCCATGGCAAAAATTGTTATACTGAAGAAATTTGGGAACTGTGAGATATCAGCCATAAATGGAATTTTCGATGTATCAATCGGTTGCATATCTTTAACAAGGTAATAAAATGTGATTCCCAATCCAGTGCCCATAAAAATATTCGCTATCATAGAAACAGGCGCAAGATATTTGAGATCTGGAATCCAACTGAGGAGAATCATCGGTATAATTAGCATCGATATTACCAGTCTCTCTTCTACTGCATAGCCGATATAATAATCGATTATTTGCTTAAAATTTGCCGCCACTATTACGGCATACACGCTGCAGGTGCCGTAATAAGTTATGAACAAACTTATTTGAATTAAATACCTGCAATGTAAACAAAATTTTTAATTATTTTATTGAGTGTTGATATTTATGAAGATGAATATAACACGTATTATTTGTACAAAGTAAAATGACTTTTACTGATATTATAAAATTATACTTGGAAATATATTAATTCTATTAAACAACATTAGAACTGCATGGATTCTTAACATTAAAAATAAGTAAAATGTTTTTAAGACGATTTCATCTCGAATTCGGATTGAACCAGATAAAATTGAACGAATAGAATATTTATATAAAGAATCATCCGGAATTATCTATCCATGTCCGGTTTGTAAAGTCTTCTTTTAATTCGGTGTAATATTTTCTTTATTTCAGTTTCATTTATGCGAATTTCGCTAACATTGAAATTTAATTTTATTTAAGAGCTTATTTTTTTTTCTAATAATTAAAAAAATATTATATTGGCGTAAAATATTTAATTAAAATTTTTTTTAAACTATCAAGAAAGTAAAAATAAAAAGTTACATAAATTAAGTCACATTTTTCGTCATATATTGGTTTAAGAATGTTGTTATTTTAACTAGTTTCTTTTTTTTTTTTTTTTAATGAGTACACGCGTCAGGTGTCTCATTTGTAGTATGCTGTAAATTTTTAAAGCAATAAAAAAAAAATGTATTTTACCTAGACGGTCCAGCAAAAGGCCTGGCCCATTTAGGACCACTCGAAAATGAAGTTTCAGCGACGTCTGCAAAACTCATTTCCGTTTTTCGCGTTTTATAGTAAAGAACATGAGCACATTTAACCTGAAACATAGCAAAAAAAAATTTTTTTTGATGATTTAAGAATATCAGCAACTTTCAGTAATTAGATTTATTATTAAAAGTGATAAAAATATTTATACATAGATTTATTTTTTCATTTTTTAAAATGAAATTTTTTCGATGATTATAAATTAGAATTAATCTTATCGATTAATGATAAAATTCAAGCTCACCAGAATATACGCGCAATGCGTGCAAACGAAGGCGACGAGTATCGTCGCAAAAATTCCTACAACTAATCCGGCACTTCGGAAGGCGACGGGCATTGCTAATATACCTGTTCCTAGAGAGGCTTTTAAAAGGTGAGTTAACGTATCACAATCTCTGAAAAAAGTATAAATAAAAGTAGATTAATATTTTTACGTAATACCTATTAGATTTTTCTTTTTTTAATTTAAATTAATTAACATTTTATTTTGAATAAATATGTTTATCGGTTGACTTTTCAATAAATTAGTTATCGTTGATTTTGATGATAACTAATCCAGTTTCAGCTAGATATGCGATTATTTATTGTGATCGGAGGCTAAACAAATCTGATTTTAATTAACATAATATCATTTTTTTTTTTTATAGACTATATTTTAAAATATAAAATAAATTTTCTCTATGATTTCATATTTAACTATCTTAATAGAAATCTATAGATTTAAAAAAAATATATTTAACGATTTAATTCTTATCATTTTTTATATTTCACAAAATGTAATAATCGTGCAAGTGAAAATATTTTTCCTACATGAATATCACAGCAATGATCGATCATTGTCAATTGATTCATTTCATACCAAACGTTTATTGGGTTAGAAGAGCATCAATAATAAAAAATAAATAAATAAATAAATAAATAAATAAATAAAAAAAGAAAAAAAAAAAATTGGAGCACGCGTGTGCATTTACGCTTGATTAATAAAATATGTAAAGCCACTCACGTCGTTGGATTGGGAACTTTACGCTCCGTAAACGGATCAAAATTCTTTCCATCTTGGGCGGTTTCGACATCGCGCGAGGCAACTTGTACTTTGTATCTGAAAATATTAAAAATAATGATTAAACATTCTATTATAATAACCATAAAGTTCTTTTTATTCGAAAATAACGAATGCTTTCAAAATTACAGAATGAAAACTTTTATACGATATAAAAAGTAATCAATTTATTATTTTAACTGTTTGATATGCAAGTGGTGTCAACGTTTAGGAATATTTTTACAGATATATATATATATATATATATATATATATATAAAGATGCTGATTAATTTCTTTATTTCTTTAATTTCAAAGCACAATAAGATTATCATTTGTGAGCAGTATTAAAAAATTATTCAAGCACTTAAATTAAATGATAAAAACTTTTTTAATTAAACATCGAGGATCATTTTGTAAATGTATGCATATTATATTTAATAAAATTTAAACTGTTCCAATTACTCTGTGTAACTACGTCGCGTTGTTCCACTCATTGTAATTAATGTCAATTACAAACGACACATGTATTTTCACTCTTTATCTCCCTTAAGGAGTTCGTCCTCGTCCCATATGGATTTATCCAGCCACGCGTTAACGATTATTCAAATTTCGATCGGATTAATATATTTATAAATTCACGAGAGTAAGCTATATATCGATAACTTTTGCTTAATTATGCATGTAAAAATAGTCAATATATATATATATATATATATATATATATATATATATATATATATATATAAAAGAGGATCGATCGCGTTAATGCGGCGAAAGACAGGAAGCCGTTCAATTAAAACAATCGCGAATGAAGAGAGCTCGAGGTCGCTGCACTTCTTTAAATCATTTTTTTACGTCAACGGTACGCTTATTATTATTATTATTATTATTATTATTGTTATTATTATTATTTTTTTTGTTTTTAACCACTACGTAATCGATATTTTTTTCGGGACGATATTGTTTTGAGAAAATATTGCGCGATGAACGACAAAGTTATCAACGGATCTTAACGATTAGCCGACGCGTTGTTTTTACGCAAAAAAATACGCAAACACTGCAATTGCACTTTCATTCACTTGTCACGTTTTTATTGTTCGCCTGTCGGCGTTTAAAATTTTTCTGATCGAGAATGTAATTGAAGCTGTTTGTAATTAAAATTTTACGAAATTTTAACGAATGTAATTTAAACTTTTTTGGAAAATTTTTTATAATTAATTTTAAAACACACAATGAAATAAATATAAATAACGGTGCAACTTTTAATATTGTTTGATAATTTCACAAATACGAGGATTATTCGTTGTGTCGAATGTATGTTGATTCGAAATCGACCGAAACGAAATGAAAACGTTTAAGCAACTTTTTAAAACAATATTATGAACGCTGGCCAAGTGGTTATGTTAAAATTCAAAGTATTTTACAGTACGTCGTTTATTGTTTTGTGACTCGCTTGCGCTAATTGAATTTAAGATACTGCTGTGCGAGCAATTAAACATCTTTAAATTCCTTATAATGACACCTATTTAAAACTCAATTAAGATAAATTGTCAAATATACTTCTTTTTTTTTTTCTATAACAATTTAAAAGCCACAATGATAACTGCACAAATTATATGAATTTTCTTTCTTTAAACTGAAAAAGAAAGTCGATAACGATAACGACGATTGACTGTAATTTGAAAAAAATTTATACAGAATTTTTCTCGTTATTAAATGCGCTCGGCAATTAGCGTTGATGAATTTTATTTATTTAAGTTCAAAATTTCAGGGGTACGGGCACACCTCGCGTGTGTCGACGTTGTGAAACGACTTTAGTACGATCGAGCGTTAATTGATCGATACGACCGATCCGCTTGTGTCTTATTCATCGATCGTTTCAGTGTCGCTGAGAGAATTCCGTTGTAAGGTCGAGGAAAGCGCGATGGAACGATCGCGATGGTGAAATTAAAAATGCCGCTACGGGTAGCGAATTGTTTGTATCGTGAATAATCAATTAGAGGGTATAAAGAGAAAGAGCATACGGTATAGGAGTAACGGTAAGACTTTTAAAGAATTGCGCGCGTGGAACATGCGTCGAAAGATCGCGTTGGATTGAAATGTTTTTTTTTTGTAAAAGCGTTTACTTTGATACGTTAGTTCTCGTTTTACGAAAAGTTATAATTAATTTTACGAGATTTTCAAGTAAGGAGTGATTTATGTTTACAAATCGACGATAAGTGTTGTAATGCATATAAATGAACGATAAAATGCAAGAGAGCATTTTTCTTCCAATCAAATGCGAAAGTTGTTTACGTAAAAGTAAAACTTATCGGCACACAGAGAGTAATCTAAAGTTTCTGTTTTTTTTTTTTTTTTTTTTTTTCCCTTAATGAATATGATGTAATTAAGAGCGATAATAATTTGAATTTATAGCCATTATATTTTTTTGTCTTAAATGAATTTTTACATCGATTAAAAATTATCATTCTTAAAACATAATAACATTTTTTTCCTTTTAACATTGCACATCAAACTTACACAAACAATAGTTTCGATAATTTAAATGTGTTTGTTCAACGTTAACGTTAAAATTCAAAATTAATAAAAAAAAAAATCGCTAATCAACCTGTTGTAATTGCTTTTCAAGTAAGCGATATTTACCGTATCGTTATATTCTAAAATAATATTACGAAATTATTATTTTCAGGAAATACAGAAAGATTTAATTATCGAATGCTTACTTGGCAGTCAGAACGCCGTCTTTCAAACTGGATCCATCCTGCGGAAGAAAAGTATCCAATTCCGTCGGTGCTTTATGATTTTCTTCAACCTTTAATTAACGGAATGTAATTAGTTTATATTGTTCGATAAAATGATGGCACGTTGAAATTGAGTCACGTTATTAAAATCAATGCTTACCATTTTTTCTTATTTTTTTTTTTTTTTTTCTTATTTATTACTTTCTTAACTTTCACAAATAATCTGCAACAAAGGGAAAAAAAAAAATAATTATTAAATTTTATTTCACACTTTTAGTTAATCAACTTCAAATTTTATAAATATTTGTCATTAAAATAAAACATTTTACCGAAATTTACAATAAAAACTTGTAAATCGTCGTCAATAAAATAAATAATTACTTCACTTTATCATTCGTCAATTAACGAAATTTTACATTTCTCTCAAAAGATATACAAGTACGTAGAATTACGATGCTAATGAGTTTCTCTCTCTCTCTCTCTCACTGTTTCAAGAGACAGAAAAAAGGTGAACACGTGCAGTAGTTATTCCAAGAGCTCGCGAGTCCGCCCATGAAGAGATAAGACGATAAGGATCCGCTAAATGTATATATATACACACATTCATATAAAATAACCCAGATACGATCGCGTCGTCGCGACCGTGATTCTCGATGTACCGCGCACCTGCGTCACCGCGAAGAAGAAAAAAAAAAAAAAAATAGAAATAAAAGTAAAAAAGAAAAGCTTTTCATACGGTTTAACAGGTGTAACAAATCGACAATACCAGCCGTTTTTGTCGAGATCTCTTCTCGGTATAAGTGTGTGGGTATCGCGCGCTTGTGCCAACGTTCGACGAGTTTCGTACTTGGCTTTTACAGCCGACGCAGCTTTAACTTTTCCATGACTTTTATTATGCGCATCTCGTTATAGTTCGCCCTCAGTTGGACAAAGGTAAGAAAAGGTAAGGAGGAATTTTCGTCGGTAGGCGAACGAGATGCTTTAATTTTTTTTTTTTTTTTTTTTTCTGCCTACGCCTGCCAAAGAATTTACTTCGATCGCGATATGCGCGCGCGTTTTATTCAACGGCGAGTTTGTTCATTTTATGTCGAACATTTATCGAGTTTTCTGTATAATAAACAACATCCGTTTATTTTAATGAATGTAGACTTTGTTTATTAATTAAATATATACCACTTTTTTTTTTTTTTTTTTTTTTCTCGATTACAAGCCTACAAAGAAATCGCGAACCGGAGTTTCGCAATTTGTTCGAAAAATTATTTATAGCTAGATATGCAAGTGGCACAATGTGTCTATTGTACAAGTTATTTATTTTACCATTATCAAGCGCGAGGTTTGAAAAATAAATGTATTGTTGGGAAATACGTAAGCGTAGAGGGAGGGACTTTTTAGTGGTAAGACGATAACAATCGTTTGAGAAAATTATAAAAAGAGGAAGATTGCAGTTATCGTTACAGTCATAGAAATCGCAAGAAATTTGCTCGAAAAATTTTTACCTTACTTTACTCTTATTTATTTTAATAAGTGTAAAAATTTTTCATTTTATTCATTTATTTTTGCAGTATTATATTACTTTTGCAATATTAATGCAAGAAAAATGTATTATGACTCATGAACGCGTTTTTTGGTTATACTATAAAAATGAATATGTTTAAAAATTATCGAATTCGTCGTTGAAAAAAATCGACATTTTATGAAATTTGTTTGCGCTGCACTCAGCTCGGCAATTTTAAAAAACTGTAAATTTTTCCGGATTAATCATAGAAAAGGATTAAATAATCTAATCATCTGTCAATCGCTGCTATTAAAAATCAAATGATGATCGACAGAGTGTTTCGTCTAACCGATTAACCGATTATTCCGACGTCAATGGTTGCTCATCCATATGACGCACACGCACACACATAAACTTCGACCATATAGCAATACACAAAATTTTAACCGCGTTTGTCATCTTTGCGCTTTTTCGGTTTATCGGCTTATTATACAGCCGCGATAAAAGTTAATAATCATTATAACAACATTGTTACGGGTGTATTTACGCCGTTTGCGCGCAACGAATATTTCCACAAGACTCGTTATTGTGAAAGTATGGCGGACCGATTTTTACATATATGTGTATATAAAAATTGTACGAGAATCCGACGAAATATGGTTTCTAGGTTAAGAGAGTGCGTAATCGCACCGATAGCGGTTGACTTCTTTTTTTTTTTTTTTTTTTTTTTTTGCGGAAGAATGATAAGCCGACCCATAAAGTGGATTTAAATAAAGTTTGTTTTCAAAATTTAAAATGTTTATGAAGGATAAAACTTTTATTTTAAAAATATTCTATATTGTATCGGAGCATCGCGCGATTGTTTATAAATAATGATTGAGGAAACGCTTTGAATATCCGTATATAGAAAATGATACGTAACGCCGAGAACAAATAATCGAGGGTCATATAAAACATTCCGATTTTATTATCTGCTATGTATGAGGCAACGACGAATTGGAATGAAAGAGAAAAATGAAAAGAAAAATTACGTCGTTTAACGTTTTATAATCTGCTCTGATTATCCATTAACATTTAGCCCTGAATTTATATTCCGATAAATGGATAAACGCTGGTGAGAAATTATGCGACGAGTCGGTGATGAAAATTTTAGTTATTCGCGACGATTAACAAAGTAATTTTTTATTTTAACTATTCGGAATAAAAAAATAAAATTTAAAATAAAACTTATAAAATCGTAGCGGATCGTATTGACAAACGGCAATACACGTGATTGATCGTCGAGTATTTACGAGCAGTCGGATTTTTATTAACTTTGAATAATTAGACGAGTATGAATAAATCAATCGTGTAAATTGATTAATGAAAAATTAGATTTGAAAATAAAATTGTCAAAACGTTTCTTTTTCAAAATTTTCAAGAATAACTTTTGACAATTTATTGTTTACGCGAGATTTCTAGCTTAAAAAACTTTCTCAATTACAGCACCGGACTAACTTTCCCGGCTTACGTGCAAAATCAGAAAATCGCAAGTATACACGTGTATACATACGCAGTATAGCATAATTTATTTTTTCCCTTTTTCCCTACAAACCCGGAACACTTTTTTCAACTCGAGAGCAGTATATCCTACGGATAGATTAAAATCGCCTCTCGAATGACCCGAAGACACGAGCGGCCTTTTTCTTTTCACTATATTCCAACGTCGGATCTATTTTACGCCCGCGAGTTATAAAATCAAAAAGTTTGCAACGTGACAGTTCTTATGTATATAGTACAATCCTTTCGGCGAAACTTTTTATTTACACTTCACTTATCTCGTCGATTATTATTTGTCCGTGTATTAGATCCATTAATATTTGTAGGTCTTTCGAAGCTATTGTCGTTAACGTGAAAGTTACTTGGAAAGAGTCATTAAATTTAAATTGGCGTATTCATTTATAAATACTTCTAATTGAACGAAATTAATATTCAACGGGACTTTCGATACAATGATAAATGCATTAAATTGACACTTTAGCATAATTGCGAGCATAAAAGTATGCCATTTTTTCTTTTTTTTTCTTTATATGTCGTCTAACTACAAATTATAATATTATCAGGCGGGCTTTTTTTTTTTTTTTTTTTTTTTTTTTAAGGCTTATTATTACCGTCAAAAGAATAAATTATCTTCTCGGTAAGAAAAATTATAAGAATGAATTTTCGAGAAACGGCAATTTTAATAATGTTACGAATTCTTTATGGTGAAAGAATGGTAAGATATAACAGTGTTTCAAAATGATGTACAATCACTAATAATAATTGTCGTTATAAATATTACCTCGGCAATTGTTGTAGAAACCGCAAATCCGTCAATAATCGCGAAGTTACGCGTGAAAAACCTTTTGTTTCGGCAAATCTTTACGAGAATTCTTGAAACCAATGATCGATTAGTCGCACTTGCAATTTTTATTTTTATCATCGAAAACGATCGATCATTTCCATACCCAAATTTTTACGTTCTATATATATATATATATATATATATAACGTCCAATGCGCAAGATATAAAAACATGGCACGCGAAAAAAAAATATTCAACGAAGCGCTTGCACAGACTTTGTCATCCGACACTCCCGAACATCGAATTACCCTTGGATATCGAGTTTCTCAAATTGCTTTGGGTCGTCGTGCAAATTCGTTACCGACAATTGTAAGGATCGGCGTAAAAAGAGAAAAATGATACGTACACGCGACGGTGAAAAAATTCAGCGCGTTTAAGACTCGACGGTTATTGCATCATTCATGATTTTTACGCGAGTAAATTGCATTTGACGCGCGTCAAAGATTTTATACAAATTTGATAACGTCTAACTTTTGAAAATTCGCAAAAGTTTTGTTATCAAAAGATAATGAATATATTACGTTTTGTTGAAATACGAATTATCGAATAAACATTTATTCTATTGATCAATTTTTAAACATTGTTGTAACGTTTAACATAACATTTGTTTATGTCATTTGTATTTACAAAAGTAGTTGCGTAAATGTTTCAAGTGTTGCTTACGTCAATAGCAATTTGCTTATACTATTAAATAAGTTGAATTATTCATAAATAATAAAACCGATAATTTTTACTTCCACTAATTTTGTTTTCTAACACAATAATAGAAGTTTAATTTTATGAAAGTTTTGAAAATTTACGCTATAAAAATCGAATATTTTACGAATTAAAAAGTATGGATAATGACAATTGTTCATTCGGTTAATTTTAGATAACATACTAGTATAATGATGGATTCTCTCTATTTTATACATCTCTTTCTTTGCAAACGCGATAATGCATCGAAAGAATGTTAGTTCAAAACGTCTAAACAATAGAACATTTATTCAAATTGGCGCGAAGTAAATGAAAGATACGTTTCATGTGCAACGTAAAATTTCATCCTTCATCCATACAATCGTTTAAATTTACAACCAATGAAAAACGCTACGTCTATATATACACACTACGGTAAAAACTGTGAAATATTCACATGTGCGCTAAATTCTATTTAAATTTAAAAAAAAAAAAAAAAAAAAAAAAAAAACGAAAACTCCTCGCGTACGAAAAATTTTAGCGCAGCTATTTTACGAACGATTTTACCATTATCTTATTTTCGGCTACCGTCGTTATATATTTCGCGTGTAAGTTTCTCTCTTAATCGCCGCGGCGTTATAAAAATAGTATCGGCGTTTACGCCAAGAAATAACGTCTCGTGAATTATATACTTTTGGCCAAAAATTTACTCGCGATTTTCTCTGCCAATATTTATCGACTATACAAGCAGTTTATACGTATAGTGCAACAGATCGCGCAGCTGTTCTTATTATCATCATTACTTGCTTTTCTTTCTACTTTGAGTCGATGAGGATACACATGTAATATTGGATATTGAACCGCTACTATTGAGTTATAATCGTAGATAAATAATTTTCCTTCAATTGCCGACGTCAAAAACTCGCGAGATGTTTACGCGGACATTTTTATTATGTGGCAGTTAACAAGTGTTTAATAAATTCTTACTCAATGTTTAATCGAAATATTTCTTTATTTTGACCTTTATTCGAAGCGATGAAAAGTAACGCGATTAAAAAGTTTATTATCTGTGAAAATTAAGAAATAGAACGTGAGGAATAAAATTATCTCGTAGATGATCATTTTTGTAATTCACGAGACTAAACATTTTATGAAACAATCGATGTAAAAACGTTGGAGTTAATCTTTTCAAATAAATATGTTTTCTCTATACTTAATAGAAAATTTTTATCGCTAACATTTAAATTGTAAAATATAAAAATAAACAACAAAGATAATTACGTGACATAAATTTGCGTTAACTGTTTAACGGCTTGAAAGAACTAACTTAGTCGCATACGTTTAAGCGGACGATTTTTTTTTTTTTGTAAAGGCACTTACATACACGTCAATGGTACTAAAAAAATTATTGTTTTATGTAATGATTTAAATGTATATTAGCATGTAAAATTAATTTCTAAAGATAACGAGTGCTGAATTTGCGATATGAACAATTTTAATATTAAACGTTGGTCGATGATTTATTGAATTATAATTAAATATTTTGGAAAATTTAGAAAACAATAATTCATTTTATGAATTTCATTATATTTATTATTTTCAAGTAACATAAGTGTAAAAATGACAATGTTCATAAATTTATGACGATTAGACAAAGGAATATATGTAACAAATTATTCTTAAAACAATTTGCTAATTATTTCATAAGGATAAATCAACGTTTTTTCATCTGCGGTACAATTAATGTTACCGAATTATCCAATTTATGTTACTCGTTTAAACTGACGTTGAGCAATAACCACAACACAAAATAGAATTGTAAACGTTAAACAGTCGATAAAAGTCACGTTAACGCGTGGCCGACCTTAACTTTATCTTACGCGTACGAAAAATGTCATTGCGACAATAGAATATTGCATCTCAAACGCAAAAACCACGCGTTAAAAAGAAGAAAAAAGACAATTTTGCGAGCGAGGATGGGGGGGGGGGGGGTGGGAAACACGTAAAAGAAAGTGTAGGCGCAAAGTTTGGCAAAAAATTTATCAATCGCGCGTGTTAAATACACTCGCGATATGTTTACTTTACGACGAGAAAGAAGAATAAAAAAAGGAGTTAACGTGCTTGTAACCGCCGTGTCTCATTGTATAATGACATAGTTAGTGAGCGTATATATATATATATATATATATACATAAACAAATATAAAACAGCGTTATATCCGAACATAAACGCCTAGCAGGAGTGAATCACGTCGTGGCAAACATTCAATTGAGCCTCAATTACAATTTATTTAACTCGATTTGTATTACGCGGCTATTCGCGTGCGCGTAGTTTACGTTCAATTTTTTTTTTTTTTTTTTTTTTTTTTTTTATATTTTTTATATACGAGATGTGTGACATTTACCGGGATTCAACGCCGGCGCGATGAACGAATTTACTTTTTTTTTTCCTCGAACGTTTGTATGGATATTTCGTTCTCTCTTTCTCTCTCTCTCTTTTTTTTAAATTTATTTATTTACTCGAACATACTACGACGCGAAGTAAAGAAAGTTTTAAACGCGCGAGAATGAATATGCTTGCTCATGGTGATTTATTATATCGCTGCTACTAAGATTCTTTTCTTGAACTAAAAAAAGAAAAGAAAAAAAAAAAAAAAGAAAAGTGTGCCGGTGTCGTGTAAAATTATCTCTTGTCAATTTTTTATCCGTTTGTGTCTTTTATCGGTTAATCGATGAATAACCTTCATCGACGCGAGATTATTATAAAACAAGAAATTTTCTATTTATAATCTTATAAATTATCTTTGTTTAATATAAATTATTAAGACTCGCTTGATTTTTGACCACCTAATTACTAAAGTATATAATATTCCGAGTTACAAACGACGAAAGACAAACCTATCAAGATCTTTGAAATTCTTTGCTTGAAAACGTATTCCAAAAGCATTTGACAATAATAATAATTTGACGAAATCCTCTTATCTAAAAACGACAATACAATGTTACGTTATTATCGAATTACTGATATCTCGAATGAAAAAGCGTGCGATTTGCTACTGTTTTGCAAAATTTAATTTCATATTTATTTCCAATGTCTGAGTAAACGTGCAATTAGATAACCGAGCGTATGTATCCCAAGTATACTTATGCGACTCATCTTTAATACCACACAGTTACTCAGGTATTAACGACTCGTAACGAGTTAATTGATTATTTTTTTTTTTTTTCCTTCTCATTATTTCTAATTTTAACAAACAAAAGATACACGAATTTGAAGGATGGGAAAGGGGGGGGGGTCGCGTATCGAGTTCAAAATCAAGGCGACGAATACGTAATACGCGATTATATTCGACTCGAACACGTCGGCGATTAAATGGATTAAGATAAAATGACGCGGGCGAACGTTTGAAAATTTCGCACTTAAGCCAAAAACCAATAATGTTTATCTTTCTTTAAACCAACTCGTACATACATAAATATACGTCGTATAATAAATATTTATGAACGCGTGCGTGTCTCGCCAATCAAACGCGATTTGTTTTTAGTGTAATGCCATAAATCGAGGATAGATACTCGGAAGAATTGGATTTAACGGTTTTACAAATTTTACATTGAATTAATCGATATTTCATTTTGATAATTAATTACGTATCGCCATGTGACTTTTACGATTAAAAAAGGCTTTTGATAACGATTTTGTATAAAATATGATTTATTTTAGATAAGATTACATAAAGTAATTTATAATTTATGAGTACAATTTTATAACGATGAAGAAATGAGAAAAATCATTAAAATTAGATAATAGATAAATATATTTGTTCGTCGTTAAAACGACATAACAGATAAAAATAAACATTCAACGATGACTGTTAAAAGAGAAACTGTTTACAAAAAAAAAAAAAAAAAAAAAAAAAAAAAAAAAAAAATATTAAAATTATCCTAATGACACAACCTTTTACAAGTTAAAAAAAGACTCGGGACTGATTATTTAAGCCAGTGCCGCGGTGCAAAAAGAAAAAGCCGATACATCGCCGATATATAAAACTGATTGATTTACAAATAAGTAATTAACCGGCGCAAAAAACACAAAAGAAAAATAAGTTTAACGCAATGCGCGTTTGTTTACAAGGAAAAAAAAGTAAAACTGAAAATTTTCTTGGATGGTACGATCAAAGAGTGCATATCGATGATAATATTGGCAAATAACGCGATAAGTCACGTGTGCCGTCATTACGCAAATACGTAAGGTCATCATGTATACATATATATATATATATATATATATATATATATATATATATATATATATATATATATATAATTTCTTCTTGACCGAGCAAAACACACATTAAGAGAAATATTTTTAAGCAGACGCTACGAAATTCTAGTCAATTAGCGGACCTTATATACATGATGTAATGACGTTTGCTAAATGTGTTAGTTGTAATTCAGTATTTAAACATTTTGAATAACGTTGGAAAGTTTAAATTGTTTAAATTAATTACACCGTACTCGAGCATTATTATTTAATAAACGTTGAAACTTTCATAATTAATATTGTAAACCTCGATGGGTTGTAATTATAATTAATAGATTATCGATTATCATACAGATTACTAGCAATTACAATCAATCGATCAAACGGCCATTAAATTTATAATCGGTAGTAAATAAAAGGAAATGTTTATGGCAATAACCTAAAGCGAAAGTATCTCAACAGCTACTTTGCAATCTGAAAATCAATCTGCGGAGAATCACCGAACGAGCGCATTAATAGCCTCAAATAGAATTTATCGGACCGTCTAATCGCGATATCGTTGTAAATTATTACGGCGCACAGATTCATTAACACCAGCTCGAAGTTCAATGAATTGGCATTGAGATAGCGGAGCCGGTCTGACGCGCCGTTAAATCGTTAGAGAGAAACGTAATTATTACCGAGAGAAAGAGAGAAAATTTGGGTCTCGGAGCGTAGGATGAAAAACGAGAAGGAAAGAAAATAAGAAGAATTCGCGGTTGGCCTTCCGACGATCGGAGACTCGGTAATAAATTTATGCATGAAAGTTGAACTGCCGCGTGTGTATGCTTATAATTATGGGTGAGATTATTTTCTATATGGAAATTCGAAAGAGCTATTGTTTTATTGATAATGAACGGAAGAAATGATAAGAATGAGAACGTAAAAATATTTTCACGCGAGTATATTAAAAAATGATCAATAAAATTTTTAAACAATAAAGGTTAAGTAAATATTGTTCGTATAAATGTACGTTGTGATAATTTCAATGCTTTTAAAAATAAAGTTTCAACCTTTATTAATAATTTAAAAATATTTTCATAAACTTTTAAATTGCTATTATCACAATTATGCAAAAAGCTTTGATAACGAATAATTTAAACATTATTAAATTAAACGCAGACTTTGTAATTTTTACAGAAAAATTTAATAAAGAAAATTCTTCATAGATTACATTAATGATTCTTATTCATACAAATATCACGTTTTATTAAAATTACAAAATATATACAATTGAACTAAATAAAATTCCAACCATTTGAACGTATTGCAATATTTAAGGTAATAAAGATAAATTTCTTGTCGCACAATTACTATACAGAGCATATAACTGAGACATGTTTCCTGTATAAAAAAAAAAAAAAAAAAAAAAAAAAAATTGATTTGCATGCAAATTGTAAAAAAACAAAACAAACATAAATTTTTATATAGCGACGATTTAACGACACACGCGTGATGTATAGAATTTTTTTTTTTTTTTTCTCATTTTAGTAAGAAAGAAATGGAAAATTTCAATATATACAGAGTCGTTAACGTATACATTGTTTTTTATCGTCGGTCAAGTTTATTTACGCTAAGAAATTCTACGTTTGGTTAATATCGGGGGATTTACCAAGTTGCGAAAAATGTGAACATATTGATTTTTATTTAAATTTACACATCTTTTTTTATACTTTTATAATTTTATTATCATACATTAGCTTAAGATATTGATAATTATAATTGATAATTAATTTATTTAAATTTTTTTTCTTAACATATTTACTTCCTCCGTTAATTTTCCTTATAATTTTTACAAATTTTAAAAAAATAATTATAATACATTATTGAAGTAATAATAAGTTTTATCATTTTTCGAGTAACTTTTCTATAATAATAATAAAAGAACTTGACTTTATCATTATGTTAATATCAATATTATAGTTGCTAATTTTACTTTACCATTATGCAAATAATTTTTTTTTTTTCCCGAAAAGGAAAAAAATAAAGATGAAATTAACTTCGATTATAAACCGATATGCTCGTATCCAATAATTCAATAGCCCTCACAATAGCTTATTGAATTTTCATAAAAGGGGAATTACTTATTTTTTTTTTTTTTTTTATTTATTTTTTTTATTTATTTATTTTTTTTTTCTTGTTCAATATCGTAATTGAAAGTTATTAAGTTGAAGTCTAATACAATAGAAACATACATATATGTATAGGGAAAAAGGTTTCTATTAGAATATACGAAGGCGTTAATGGGTAGCTTGTCAGTTTTTTTAACGGTCGTGTATCTTAGGCATTATATGTTAAAAAATTAACTTATTCGCGTTCGGATATCGCGTTTAACTAAAAAAAAAAAAGTTATAGAAATAAAAAAATTTTTATTAACATTGCAAGTACGTCGGATAATTCGATAATATTTCGAAGACTGTACTGAACGATATAAAATGAAAATTATTGCAATTTAAAAAATTAAAGACAAAACGGTTAATGCTAATTTTGAAGTTTTATATTTTGCACGAAAGATTATCTTTTAACTCCGTGAATAAAAAAATAAAATAAATAATTTACAGTTATATACAGAAGGGAGAATTTAATATATATTATTGAACTGCATTGTAGAAAAATTTTAAGGAACTGAATTTTAAAGGTATAATTATTTTTTATTTCCTTCGATCTCCTTTTTTGGTAAGCAAAACAATTATTAACGTAGCAACGATCGATCGAAACGATTTTAAAAAAAATCAACTAGATTTAACATTCTCACGACAATTAGGAAAGAAAAAAAATAACATCTCAAATTACGCAACTATATTAGAGATGGTAAAAAGTATCGCTCTATCGATCGAGGAGACCTACATCTTCGCGCGATTCCGAACATTAGTAAGAGTTATATCGTTCGTTCGCCGAGACAGACCCGCGCCGTAATTCCGTACCCACTCATACACGTATGTACGTATATATCTATCGATTTCGCCGTCCGAAATACCGCTGTTAGATTACATCATGCTTTAAGTCGCAATGCTAGCGTCCGCCTACGCGAGATATGGCTTATAGTGTTTAAAAGAGAGAGAGAGGGAGAGAGAGAGAGAAATAGAAGAAAAGGCGCACTCCAGACCACGTGGTCGGTTAGCTCCTAGCGAAGAAAACACGTGTATGCGCGC
The DNA here is from genome assembly GCA_949987625.1 of Chalcis sispes. NCBI lineage: Eukaryota > Metazoa > Arthropoda > Insecta > Hymenoptera > Chalcididae > Chalcis > Chalcis sispes. The sequence goes on along the minus strand of OX465095.1, from coordinate 3,393,898 downwards.
GCGTACCCGCGGCATTTTCGTGCACGATCGGATACGTATGTATGTACGTACGTGTGTGCATGTGAGTGCGCGCACAACTAGACTCTTTTTATCGACCGCGCTCAGGGTTATACACCGTCGCTTCTTTAGTGTTATATCGCGCAGGTATGTTAAAAAGAGAGAGAGAGAGAGAGAAAGAGAGAGAAAGAGAGAGAGAGAGAGAGAGAGAGAGAGAGAGAGAGAGAGAGAGAGAGAGAGAGAGAGAGAGAGAGAGAGAGAGAGAGAGAGAGAGAGAGAGAGAGAGAGAGAGAGAGAGAGAGAGAGAGAGAGAGAGAGAGAGAGAGAGAGAGAGAGAGAGAGAGAGAGAGAGAGAGAGAGAGAGAGAGAGAGAGAGAGAGAGAGAGAGAGAGAGAGAGAGAACTCGCGTATATTTATAGCACGCGGAAAAGCTCGAAATTACCGGCTGACCGCCGGCTGCATGGAACGCGATTGTATTGTAATATGGTATTACTATATGGTTAACTCCCCCCAGACTCGCTCTAATTGTCTTCGCGAAAAAATTACTCAGCGGCTTTTATGGGGAAAAGAGAGTTTAATTTCTTGCGGGCTCGTCGATTTCGTGGAAAGGTTTATATCTAGGTATATATGCATATTTATGCGTTGCAGGCCAAGTAAGCCGGATCGTCGGTTAATACAGCGTGACGTTGCTGTCGTAAAACGTACATACGTATGCTTTGTACGGCATTGTGACGTCGACCGATGCCAACGTAGATATATATATATATATTTCCAACAGTCTGAATAATGACCCTCAGGTATACAACGTTCATGCGGTGCCTTGTGAAACGACTTTTTAACGAAAATTTAATAGACTTTGAGAAGCTAAGAGTCACCCGACAATTGTACATATTGCTCGAGTAATTACGACAAATATTAAAATGATTTATGGATATGGCTAGACGTAATAATCCATGATTTTATTCATTTCGATCCATGCGATAACGTTATTATACAGTTAAATTCATTGTAAACTGCGTCTTGCACTTTGTAGAAAATAACATAAGAAAAATAATACATCTAACGACGCAGAGAAGTAAAACGAAAAGATCAAGCGAGGATAAAATCGATCGTTAACAAACGGCTCGCAAAAGCGAAAAAGCCACCGACCAAAAATATCGCGGACGCGCGCGCGCGCATGTAACGATAATATCTCGGTATTCGGTTGAAAAACAAAAAAAACAAAAAAAAAAAATAATAAAAAGAAAGCCACTTTCTAGCAGCCTTGACTTCTTACAGTGTGTGTGTATATATATACATCGCACGTTACATCCGTTTTCCAACTTCCTCGTCTGTCCATTCGCAGGCATACTCTTATAAACGATGCGCTTAACGAGCTGATAAAAATACGCGTCCGACATTTAAATATAACTTGCCGGCAGCTAAATCGACGCTTTTCTTTCGACTCCGGAAATCGAGACACGGACAGATCTTAGCTTGAAAACTGCAATTTATTTTTGTTTTTTCCTCTCCTCTGCGTTGGAACGCAAAACGCGTGCGCGCGCTCGCTCGCAAAAGTGCAAGCGCTGGATGAATAGCACGTGGCCGAGGTGGTTTCGCGAGAAAGGGTAAAGTATCGCACGCGCACGCAGACTAGTGCGCAGACGTTGAGAGCGAGAGAGCGAGAAAGAGAGAGAGAGAGAGAGAGAGAGAGAGAGAGAGAGAGAGACAGCAAGAGTAAAAAAACGTTGATTTTTAAAATTGTCTCACTAGAATTGCTCGAGTTTTTTTATTTTTCTTCCTTTTACTTTTCGATTGTTCGATGTTCGTGGCGAACGGATTTATTTCGAGCGCACGATTTTTTGTTTTTTATTTCGTACGTCTTCTTCGTCAAATTTTTCCGCGTGACTTTAGTTATTTTCTTTTTTCATCTCTCGTGGGTGAAAGAGAGTTTTAAAGATCGTTCTATTTTTAGATAGTTCAGAGCTTAATTAAGATGATGCAAGAAGCGACATATGTAGAGAATGAAAAGGATGAAGCGCTTTCGTCGGCTAAAAATTGTCAATGAACTCGAGGATATTTTAAAGTGGGGGCACGAAATTTTCTTCGAGAAAATTTGTTCAAAAGTTAATCGAATAATTTTTTGCATTTTTAATAAATTCTTTTTTAGAAACAAAATCGTTGTGAAATTTATAAAAAGGTAAAAATTAAAATATGTATAAATTGTCTAAAAAAAATTAATTTTAAATACATTTATAACACGTTTCCGAAAATTCCGAAAATAAATAAGAAAAAGCAATTATACGAATTTTCAAAAAGGCTAATTTATAAAATCGATCGATTAAAGGACGAGTGCCTACTTAAGAAATAAGAAATAAAAAAAAAAAAAAAAAAAAAAAAAAAAAGAAAAAAGAAAAATAAAATCATTTTGCAGCAATGCACACCGCGGAAACCCAAGCCCAAACCAAAGGTATAGACAGGTAACTCGCAGCCTAAATAATAAGGTCTGCAAGCTGGCACTGCGCTTGGAAAATCGATCGCGTATGCGATACATAAAAAATAAAAGAAAAATAAAAGCACATTTTTCTACACACTCACCTGAACACGATGAATTCACGCAGAACTGGACACGTACACAGATAAACATAAACGACGAGGTACACACAGAGCGATGATGATGATGATGAGCAGGAACGACGACTAATTTTTTTTTTCCCTTTCGACTGATAAATATATTTATTTATTAAATTTATTTTTATTAAAGTTTGAGGAGTTCCTTGAACTTTGCCACTGTGCTATCTCATTATTATTGGATAACGCCAGTTGGACGGTAAAGTAAAAGGAGTGCGGTATGCTCCTGCAGGCTATGCCGATGCGTCGTGTACGTGTGTTTCGCGGCGTTTGCGGTGGCAATGTGCTTTCGTTTCTCGGTGCGCGCGCGCTGCTGCTGCTGCCTCGTCCGCCCTTTCGACACGCCGTCGTCGTCGTCGTCGTCGTTGTCGGCTGGAACTCTCTCTGTGTGTGCAGTCCCGAGAAAGAGAGAGAGCGGACTGAAACACACGCTACGGCAACCGGCACTTCTACGACGGCGGCGGCGGCGGCGGCGACGACGACGACGCCGACGACTAGAGAGACTATCCCCGCCAGAATTGCTTCTTTCTCCCGTCTCTATCTCTCTTTTTCTCTCTCTCTCTCTCTCTCGCATGCACGTTGCCTTACTCTTTAGATTGTGTGTATATGCGCGCGTTCTTGCTCTCCCTCTCTCTTTCTACCTCGTGGAGAAATATATATGTGCTATCTCCCGGCAGCACTTTTATCGTGCATCGGCGATGGCTCGTTCGGTTCAGCCTCGTGTGCCGGAGAAAGAGAAAAAAAAAAAGTGGAGAACCTTTCTTTCAACGGACGACGCATTCTTTTTTTCTTTCCTTTTTCTTTATTTACAGGGCTGAAACGAAATTTCGTCTACGGAATTTGTACGAGCGAAGGGACCGCGTGTGTCTTAAGACTCCGTTTGAAATATATATTTCTACCGTAGTATAACTTTGTATTATCAAAATAAAAATGTTGCTTTTATTATTCTTTTTCGAGAAATAATATTTTTAAATTTCTTCTTTATTTTTTTAATTTTAAATTAAAATTTTTTATAATTCTTTCTTTTTTTTTAATAAATATGATTTATTTTTGAACACTGAATTATACGATACGTTTAACTTAAACGTCAGGGGAATCACTCTTTTTAACTTTTTTTTTTTCTATTAGTATACACAGGAAAAATAATTACATTTTAAGGGTAATAATTAAAGCATTATAAATTCAAGGAAAAAATTTAAATAAGCGTATGCATAGTTAATTTATCCTAGAAAATTAATTAGCTAAGGCACTGATTAATTGAATTTCTAGTAAATCAAACAGTTCCTAGAATTCTCCCAATGTGAAAAATCAGGTCAAATTAATGCTTTTAAGTTAATTGCAAAATGAAAATTTATCGAACAAATGTAAAAGTTTTTTTAATGCTTTTTATAATTTAATATAAATAAAGTAAATTAATTGATTAAATGATTTTCGGAGAAAAGTAACTGCATGGTCTGACGTCACAGGATGAAATTTTGAGGGAACATGACGTCATGAAAAAGTTCAACGACAACGCGCTCGATAACTTCATTCATAAAAAGAATAAAATATTCTCCAGCTTGTTACGTAAAATAAACAAGAAGTACTGCCTAATTTTTACGTAAATTAATTTCATTAATTTCAAACGAAACATATCCAATTTATGTATATATATATATATATAAATACATAACCGTCAACAATAAGAACGAGTCATGCGCACATGGCAGGCGAAAGAGTTCGAGCGTGTAGTATAAACTCGGAGCGCGCAAATATCTCGAGTACTAGAAATACCTAAAGCTTCTCATTCGCCAGAATAGAGCGGGTTCTTGGAGCGGATGATGCAAGGGTAGATGGTTAGTTGCAGCAGAAGAGCCGGCGGCTAAGGTTAGTCGGTTAAACCGCTCATATTTTAGAAGCTACCTTTTTCGGCGTCGTAGCCCGGCATCGGTTCGGTCGCTCTGTTACCGCCAGAAGTCGCTAGTGGTGTTGGTGCGCACGCATTCGTAAACGCCGATCGCGTATTTTATTTTAATATATATATATATATACCGAGAGGCCCGTGAACCTGGCCCCCTTATTGTTTTTGTATTTATGCAAGTGTCGTTGATAACAAATGTATACCGTATATACGTACGTAACGAGAACCGCTGTCGGCCATATTGCCCAAGGTTAAAGCGTTTTGTCGATTCTCTTTTATTCATATTTTAATTTTTCATTATCGTTGCTCCCAGAGCACGTTTGTCTGCCAATTGTCGGCTGATTTTCTAATACCTTTGTTGCCAAATAAATTACAAATTTTACACTTTTACATATAATATACATGCATATACATCTATAATTTATATATTTACCTTGTATTGCGACAACTTAAATAAACGAAGGTCTACCAAACTATCATTTATGTTTAAAATCAATAAAGCGTATACTCATAAACATATAAGTTATACTTAAGTAAATGGACGATGAAACATTTACTTTATAGCCTAAATTTTACACACACGATTGTACGTACATTAATAAAAAATAAGAATATTTAATATTAAACGAAATAGTTTAATGAGTCGCCGGTTATTTTTTCCCCATACACTCGGAAACTAGTTACAAAGTCGTAACGAGTTATCGTTGGTTTAGCGATGTCACGACTCCTTTCGGTTCAATGCATCTACATTGGACGTTACATTCGTAGGCCTCGGGTCAACGAACTCGGTGTCGATGCGCAGGATTATATAGGCTAGGATATATATATATAGATACATAAGATTATTCGTCTCGGTACGGATAATAAGCGCCTATGTCTATTTAAATGTACGCCGAATTTTAAAAACACGTCCTGCAGGTTTTCGCTTGGATCGCTTTTGTTGAATGTTGACGAAAGTTGTTTTAAAATTAGTTTAGGAACTTTATTGAAAATTATTGCGAAATTTTATCAGTTATTATGTCTTTTTTTTTTTTTTTTTTTTTTTTTTTTTTTTTTTTTTTCATATATATATGGCTTGGTTTTTTCTGCATAAAATTTTTGGTCGCGATAAATTATACAAAACAGTAAGATGAATGCTACGAGGAAAATATCGAACGTTATTATTACATTTATCAGAGGCTCAGATTCAGCAATCGCTTTGAAAGAATACATATTGTTATAACGGCAAGTGTATATCGTAGATAACGAAAAAATGAAAAATAAAATTCGAACGTATCGAAAAGTCAAGTGCAGCCTTAATCAAGCAGATAAAATATTAAAGAGGACAAAAGTTAATCGAAAATAGTCCGCTATTAGCTCGAGCATTAACTTTTTTTGATGTTTCGGATTTCTCGTTCTTGTCGCATTGTCGTTGCGTCGTTTAAAAATGCTCCCATTGTTTACGGTTATTTATGACCATCGTCGAGCCGAAAAACTTTAACCGATCCAATTTTATATTCTGCCTTTTTATCACTTTGTACAATAACTGTTGTTGTTTCTGATATTGTCATAGTTGTGAAAACCGTAGATAATTGTTTGTCTAAAGTAAATTCTCAATAAATCGTTTCGTTTAAATTTACTTTATTTAATCAACGTTATTATTAAATAAATATAACTCCAATACTTGCTGTACGTTTCAATTCTAAAATTAAAAAAAAATCTTGTAAAAAAAAAAAAAAAAAAAAAAAAAAACTATATTAAATACGCATTCCAAAAGAAAAATAATTCGTTAATGAAGCAATTTTGAACGCGCATAACTCCATTTTCGACTACTCGCATCTCGCACAAAGTTAAAGTCCTCCGCTCGTTCGTCTCCAGAATTTGATTATAACGCTCGTTAGCTAAGAGCTTATCTTGCGTTTCAATTTTCTCGCTCTGACAAAGGATCGACGACGTTTAAAATTATTCGGATCAAAGTTCGTTACGGAAGATAGATTCAACGTCGTAATAAGCGTTTTGCTGTGTAATGCTTAAGCGCAAAACTTAGCATTTTCAAAATTATGTTTACTTCTCACGTACTTTTAATTTAAGATATTTAATATTTTTCAAATAAATTTTCGTACCGAACGCTTAAAAATTTTAACGTATATATCAAACTTAGTTAATTTTGCCTACTTGTGTAACGTTTATATTTTACGCGCTATTAAAACGAATGTGCTTTGAAAATAAACATTTTATTTCATTGTAGTAAGTTTAATATAAATCAGAGAAGTTAATAATCCAAAAAATTTATCTAGAATTACAATCTTATAACATAAAATTAAATCACACACACACACACACAAAATAGTTAAAAGTTAAAATAAATATATATGAGATAAATTAAAATTTATAATAAACTACCCGATAATTTATCTCGGTCTCTTTTAATCAATTAAAAATTACGATTATTAAAACATGCCTACGTATTCATTAAACTTTCCTTATCTCTTTCATTCAATTTTGTGAAAAACCATACGTACAGAAACAATGCATCGAATAGTAAAATCGGTATATCGGATATTCTTTATTCGTTTGTCGTTATTCTCTTCAATATTATACGTGATCGATATCACGTGTATAACGTAAACGCATAAATACGCATGCGAGCGCGAAACCAAAAAAAAAAAAAACAAAGAAAACGGATCTTTTATCTATCTGTCTAAAGTATCGTCGATGTTATTACGTTACATACGCACATTTGCGTAAATAAGTCGAGTGTACTATGAAAAACCGAGCAAAAAAAAAAAAAAAAAAAAAAAAAAAAAAAAGAATAGAACTGAAAACGCTACGATAATGAGTTGCGCGTTCGAGACACAACAAATGATTCTTGTCTGAGCTTTGTTATTCTTGTTGTTATTTAGTTTTTACTATTCTAGCGAATAATATTTTTATAGTTCATTAGACTTGTATTTTTTTTATTCTAAATTTTCCTCTTGCGTAGTTCCCCCCCCCCCCTTTTTTACTCACATTCAGACGTTTTTTGGAAATAAATTTTATTCGATTCAAAGTCGATGCGCATTTTTATAAGTCTGCATTTACCGAAGCTTGACGTTGTTCTTTTTTATTCAAGATGAAAATATATAATAAAATACTATTATTAAAATGCCTGTGACGCATATATTTGACTTTTGCTTACGTTAAGCAATGTTTAAAAATATGGGTATAAAAGAATCATAATTTTCAAGCGAATGTTTTGAAACTCGGAGAAATATTATTTCAACTTAACCATTGACTAGAAAACACATTTCAAAATATTTTTTTTTCAATGTTGACAAATTTATCGCTGAACAATATTTAACGCGAAGCAAAATATCAACAAAAAATAAATAAATAAATAAATAAATATATATATGCATAAAATCTTTTTTCATCAAAGGTTAGTATATATGTATAAGTTTCTAAATGATCTGAAGCTATCTAAAAATACAGGATAAAAGTCGATATAAAATTTTTAATAAATATTCAATATTTCTCGGAGGATTATGCAATATTGAAAATAATAGTCCGAGATAGCTCGTTAAATGTTGACTCAACGCACGTTCCGACTTTTATAAAACATGGATAGAACCACACGTGATGTTGGCACTCGGTTCGGATCTTCGACAAATAAATTCGCGAGTGGTTTGTGAGAGGTTGTATATATATATATATACATGCATATATGCATACGTTTACACCTCGGAATAATTGACATCCATTAAATATCTTGCTGATGTTAATTTTTCTTTCGAGATGTGTGTATTTAAATAAACTATAAGCAAATGCGCAATTCGTTAAAAAAAAAAAAAAAAAAAAAACAATGAAACGTATTTTTATAAAATATTCGAAAGAAATATCGAAATAATTTTAAACTATTTGACCAAAATCTTTTTTAAAAATTATCTTCTTGATTTACATGGCTGTAATTTAATGGTTTATTTACTTTTTTATAAGATTCACGATGAAGTTGGATTTTTTCTTTTTTAACATTTGCATAAATTTTTTGTCACCGGTTAATAAAACATTTATGTCAACGTATTTTATTTTATTCATAACCAATGTCTTGCTGTTTCACATTTATATCCTTTTTGTAAAATAATCGAGACTCGATTTAAAAATCCACGTCATATCGCATCAACGTTAAAAAATGGTCAAGATAAAGAAGACAAAAGAAAATTGTAAAAAGTAAACGTTTTAAAAACGATAAAACTATGCGATTGTACACAAAAGTAAACAAGAATAATCCGACGCGAAATGATGTAAGAAAAAAAAAAAAAAAAAAAAAAAAAAAACCATCGGTCGGCAACATTATTGGTTGTTACGCTCGTCTCATTCTTCTCCGATGTCTACCTAAGTCTCCGTGATCGTTAATAATGAAAATAGAACGATACTTTACCCGAGCGATTTTATTCGATCAAATTGTCACGAGTTGAGAATTTTTATTGTTTCAAGTGGCCAACGCAATTGATAAATTTCGGCAATGGCCATACTTCGACGGCCGATAAACCGCCACACTCTATATACCATGGTATTGTATATATTGTAATGCTACCCGTTACGATATACGTATCGAGCGCGTGAGAAAGTTATTAAAACGGTTGACATATCACGGAGAGCATTTTCCAATTAAGGAAATGAACTTTGACGAGTTTTTATTATTCTTTATTGAGCGAGTGTTGTGAAAAATATTCGATGAATATTTTCGAAAGGTTTATTTAATTTATTCAAAGAATATGTAGGTTATCATTGACATAAATTGGGATTACAACTGTGAAATGAGATAAAGTTAAAAATCTACAAGAATGAGATATGATAATATTACAATGCTTTTAGTTTGATTAAAGTGTTAAAAACTTTAGGTGAAAAAATTATAGATCACACCGACGCGTTATGACTCGTATTAAATTTAATAAACAAAAGTTTTTACGCTAAATTTAATTATACAAGTAATATTTTCACGTACAATTTTTAAATTTATTTAACCAAAATGAAAATTTCAAGTATATTTATTATTATAAATGTTTGGTAACAGAAAAAAAAAATTTTAATTATATAGGAATTTTCCTAAATATATTACGTTGCTATATTAATTGATTTATAAAGATAAATCAAGCATTATTTATATCAAATTATTGCGCATTCTTTAATTTTTAAGTGATAGTAATATACGATTAATTTTATTACACTATAATAATTGGGTATATTTATGAAAAAAATTTTAACGCCGAGATAAGATATACTATTTTAAAATATTAATAAAATTGATTGATTATTCAGAATCTTAATTATTATTAAGCTTTTATTCTTTATAAGAAATGTTTAATATTAATGAAAATAACGAAAATATCGCTTAACGAGTTTCAACAGAATTAATCCTTAATTATTGTCACTTACTAGAGTAATTGAAAAAAAAAAAAAAAAAATTGTAATTTGAATGAGAAACATTTGTAGGCATAAATAAAGAAAAAAAAAAAAAAAAAAAAATACGGAATAAGAAAAACCGTTTTACTAAGCTGTGCACAACCTATCGAACGACTGACGGGTTGTAAAAATTTCTAGACGAAGCTGCAGACATATGGCAGCCGTATGTTCGTTGGTGTCATGCAAACGCGCTTGGCTGCTCATTTATTTCAACGTTTCGATAATATTACTCACCTTAAGTATTTATTTTATTTTATTTTTCTTTCATTCGAATAAAACAAAAAAACAAAAAAAAACAAAAAAAAAACCAAAAAAAAAAAATGACGCTCGTCGAAACAAATATTTAATATTTTTAACTACATTATTAAATAGAAACTAGAAAAAGAAAATAAAAATGTAAAAAGCACGCTTATAAACAAGAATTATAACATATCGCGTTACTTACACGTCCGTCATCGTAACACATCGCACGCGAGCGATACCCAACAGAACTCGTCGACAAGGTTGACCGCAAAACTGGAAGTTTGCGCGGAAATTGTAGCTCGTTACAATTACCTACACCAGAGTCTAGGTTATGTACATTATATCGCGCGTATAATCGCTGGTGAAAAAAAACAAAAAAAAAAACAAAAAAAAAACAAAAAAAAATTAACGTATGTTTTCAGCGACGCCGATAGAGATAGCAAATTTCGGAGAAAGCGTGCGAGAATCGTTTCGCATAAGAAAGATCGGCTGCGGGTTTATGTATAATGGCATTGAAAGTGACAGGTTTTTATTAATTTATGCGACGTCAAATGGGCCATTTATTAAGTTTTATAATCGATGCGGGTTTCCGTCGAAAATGTGTTTTATCGTTTTCGATAGGAATTTTTTTATTCTCTTTTTTTCTTTTTGATGATTATCACATTGTATTATTAGTTATTGGTAAGAAAAACTTTGCGCGTTATATTGAATATTTTCTGTTTTTTAATTTTTTTTTTTTTTTTTTTTTTTTTTTATTTATCGTTAATATATAAATGACGATTGCAAATAAATGGATATTATTTTACAATTAATAAATATTGAATAAATATAATTCGAAAAATTAGCTTTGCTTATTTTTGTTTTAATCCTAAATAATTTTTAATGCCGTAAAATCTGTCTTATTATGCTGGATCATTTACATACACGTACGCTCATACTGTTTAAACAATAACGTTTAAAACAAGATTTTTTTTTTTTTTTTTTGAATATCCATAATGTTAAAATCGATAAAAATCAAAATTTTAACGAGAGCAAAAATGACAAGGCATATCGTTGTAATAAAAACCTTATTTAGATTTATCGTTGATTTCAATAGATACATACATCTCTATCTTATCTTTAAAAAGAAATTTTATCAACCTTTAAAAGATATTTCTTATCTCTTTACTGTAATATATAAGAAGTATTCTTAAAATAACTACGACTACGTCTTTCGTAAATAATAATATTACTTTTTGGATAAAGCGAAACAAGCGATTGACGTCTATTTGATTTTACCATAAGTATTAATCGCTTTTTATCACGCATCGATATATGACATTTTATTCGGTCAACAAAGTATTTAAAAATCATGCATCGTTAAAATATTATTTACTTACACGCGTACACGTAATTATTACACACATTCTTTTTTTATTTCTTTAACTTTAAATGTTAACATTAAAAGACAACTTACCTATTACCCGACGCGCTCGCCAATTTATTTCTTCTTCTTTTTTCCTTTCGCGCCTTTTTTGCCCGACTCGTCCTCGGTCTGCATCTCGCGGGTCTCTAGACGCACGGGTGGCCGTCGTTCCGGACCCTTGGGTGTGCGCATCTCCAATTGTATGTCGGATTTTTCACCGGCGCCGACTAAACCTTTTTTACCGATTCTCAGGATGAAAACGTCGTGCTCGGGATCGCGCAAGTCGTCCGGCTTAGCGGCTTCGCTCTCCGGTGCGACGGTAACGCAAGCCTCTCGACCTTTGCCGTCGCACGGATCGTCGAGTAGTCCGGACACCTATAACGCGACGTTATATATAATTATGCGCTTGTTGGCTTATAGCCCAACTATTTTTCTCGAATAATCTTTACCTTGAGGACGACGGCTTTACCGCAGGGTTCCTTAGGTCCTCGACTAGTTTGAATCGGCCTGCAAGAATCCACGATACAGGCTGTGTCGGGATCGCCCTTACCCACTGACCTCGGACAATCGGCGATTTTCGCACCCGAAGGGATGCGACAAGGCGAACACGGCATCTTCGGTGGTTTACAAATCAAGCAATCCTTTTTACCATCCATGGATCCAGTTGCGGATAAAATCTCGGACAAATCGCAGCGCGTCGGATCCAATATTCGACATTTGTATCCGAGCTTCTTCTCCTCGCAATTAACATCGTCCGTTTTGAAGAGAAAACTCGTGACGGACGAGGTGTCGTCGCGAGGAGCTTCGAATTCCGTGACGATGGTTTGACCGCAGAAGGAAATGCGAGCGAATACGTTCATGGTACCGATTGCGTTCTCGTTGAAGCTTAAGCATATGTCGTCGTCGAATGTTTTAGATGGATTCTGTTAAATTTATTTTTGTGATAACGCTTTATATCGGCTTTACGAAAAATTAATAAATTTAACAAACCTGTACAGCTGAATCGGCATATCGCATATTGTCGATGACTTCTTTACGCAACGCCGCAAATTGCATGCTCAAATCTATCGTCCCTTTTCCTATCAATATGTCAGGTCTTATTTCAGACGGCATCTTTTTTAACACGCACAAATTCATTTTGAATCCCTTGGAGGCGTGGCAAACATCATCGTGAGTTAGGGCGAATAAAACGGATCTACCCGCGTAGAATGACTCGACGTCGTCGGCGATTCCAGCTTGCGGTTCGAATAGCGGATCCACCGGTGTCAATTGTAGATCGTCGTCCTGCGTATTTAAAATTTTATCAAATTTTACAATGTTAAATGATCGATTAATTATTGTAATACGAAATGAAACGAAAAGATTATTAACCGCGTTGAAATCGAGAAAGCGAAAGGCAACGGTCGTCGGCACCAAGAACATTTCGTTGAGCTTTGCCAAACGAGAGCTTTGAATATAACGAATGTAAAACTCTAAAAGAAAGAGATATTGCTCTTTGCATATTTCTTGAAGTGGTCGAATCGGGTCCGAGGTACAGGTACACGCCGCTTTTACCGTCGTCGTAATTTGACTGCTACTTTTCATTATGTCGGGAAAAAGTTACTTATGTTCTTTACTTTTTTCTTTTTTTACAGAGATTTTTTTATTTCTTTCATTGAAATTACATACGATATTACTATTTTTTTGGTTGATTATAACATTTTAAATTTACGAAAAGTTTTATTATCACGGAAACTAGAATTTTGTCGTCGTTTACGTTTTATAACCTAAAAATTCATATCGACGATTAATGAAATGAAAAAGAAAAAAAGAAAAAAAAAAAAAAAAAAAAAAAATTGAATAACAAATGACTTTAGAATGAACTCGTGATTAGCAATGATTTGACACGTTTGCAAAATTATGCGTGGTTATGATAATAAAAAAAATTTTATAAAAACAATGAATTAAAAAATAATAATTTATTAGAAATCAATAAAAAAAAAGCGAAATATTTTAAACTACAAAAAATGGACGATTCGGATTCACAAGAGCTGTTCCTATTGGAATTTTTGGTCGACCGTGTCAATATTCCATCGGTGCAAGCTGTTCACGAAAGTGCTCTTCTGGTTAAAACTTGCATCGAGTTCAAAGTACGATACAGCTTTGTAATAAAATTTTATGTAATATTTTAAAATCAAATAAAATAATAATCGCTATAATGCATATAAGTAATACGTTACGTTTTAGATCTTAAATCTACCTCCAATTTATATAAGTCAAGATTCTCCGGACGACAAGTGTTCTTGCCTCGGCGAAGACGTCCAAGTATTCCGCAAAGGAAAATCCTGTCTGTTCGCGTTGCCGGAGAGAGTATTGAAAAAGCCCATCTGCTCATTTCCGGTAATCATGACGGTATACAAAAAACTACCCCCGAACGTCCTACCCGACGTCATGACGATAGGCTGCTGTCAAATCGAGATCAACGACATGTTGAATGCGCTCCTGGAAGAGTGCCTACAAATGACGATAAATCCCTGCAGGACGTTGAAAAACAATTTTCGTATATCGACGGCGACCGGACAGTGCGTCGGCGAGGTCACCCTCTTTTTGCGCTTCTCGCGTTTTGGGCCGAAAGTCGTCACGCAGTTTCAAACACCGCACGATAAGAAACCGTATCTGTTCAAGGGCCCGGGTAACAGTCCGGTGTTTCAATGCCGAAGGTTACCCTCGGTACCGGAGGAGGATCCGAGCTGCGCGTGCCCGAAGATCGATTGCAAATCCGCGGATTCAGAGCCAAGGAGTTGCTGCAAGACGGAACCCCATACTCGTCGACGGCATCGCTCGAAAACTGCGCGGAAGGGTGGAAAAGCTACGAGACCTTGTTGTTCGCATAAGGAACAGCCGAGTATGGGTTATTTAATTTATCATCCTTTCTTTTACTAACGTAATTGTTTTACAAGGATTATTTACACTGCTCGTTGTATTTTATAAAATTTAATTTATTTTTTTTTTTTTTTTTTTTTTTTTCTTCATACGATGGTACTCGAGTAGTTTTTTTAATTTTTTTTTTTTTTTTTTAGGATAAGATAAGAAATAAACTCGGTGTTTATTATTTTATGAAAAAAATTTTTAATTTTGTCTTTATTTAGAATCTCAATCACAAAATTGTTACAACGAAAATCAATCGATTTACACGCAAGGTGAAAAGAAGACTAGAAGATGTGGCTGTGAAATAAAAGAAGATAAATTTGCGTGTGGCAAAAAATAATATTATTGAATTAAGTTACGAAGAAAATAAATTATTTATAAAACATTTTTTTATGTAAAAAAAGTTTGTAAATCGTTAAAGTTTTACAATTACAAATGGAAAAAATTTATTAATAATAAACAAAAAATGATGATTAATACATTACCGATGTAAAATAATTAAACTGAGTAATAAAAATAATAGTATTAAAACAATATATCTTTAACGTCATTGTAATTAATGTTTTTGTTTCGTATGAAAATTCACGATGTATTTCCTAACCTAATTTAACATAGCAAAAAAAAAAAAAAAAAAAAAAAACATTTTCGGCCAACCCCTCGTATCAAAATTTTAATTAAAAAGAAAAAAATATTAAAAAAATAAAAGAAAGAAAAAAAATAGAAAAATATGACTGGAAAAGAAAAGAAAATAAATAAAAACGGTAATTCAAAGAATAATATTAAAGATCAAACCCAAGAGGAGGAATCGGAACTATTAAAGTTATATAGGGAACGGGAAGAAGCGCGCCAAAAAACATGGACGGAATGTTGGGATAAGAAAGTCCGCGAGCACGAGGCTTTGGAGGATCGCAAAGTGTGTTATGCTCCCGATGAATATTTCCGAGATCCTAGAGCTCAGTCGAGCATCTGGGTACAAGTAAATCACGAGAAAAATTCTCAACAAGTACTCATGTCGTTCAAGTAATTCTATTTTAAATTTTATCCTTTATCGATCGATTTCGAAATTTTTCAAACGTCGAAATTAGCAAATAATGAATTTTTAAATATCATGTCTATAAGAAATAAACAATTGCGCTTCGTTAAATATCTTGTCGATTAAACGTTCAAGGTTTTTTAAAATTTTTATAAAATAATTAACTGACGCGACTAAAAGCAGCGCATATTTTCAGAAACGTTAGAGTGCCAAAACCCAAACCTCCGCCACTATCGAGGCTTAAAATAACCGATGTTCAAAAGGAATTGAAGCAAAATGACAGTAAACCGATTATCGATGAGAAAAAGCCGAATGAAAAGAAAAAGAAGAAGAAGAAGAACAAGTGAAAAAAAGGACCGATGTGTCGAACGTATGTCGAATTTAATGAAATTTCAATCGATTGAAAAATTTTTATAATATATTAAAGAACCGAATTGTCATGAATCTCCGAAAGAAGCCTTTTTTTTTTAATTCAATGCGTATATCCTTATTCGTAAATAGCAAGTAACATTTCTAAGACATATGGCTGGATAATTACTACCGAGTTAAACTAATGATTATTTGTTTTTCTTTTCTTTCTTATGCTATTATTTTAACAGCTTTTTTGTTTCCAATAATATCTTTTAATGATTATTTTCGGTCAATTACAAATACATTATACTGTAAAATTTACTAATTATGTTAAGCACGAAAATAATTTACAAAAAATTAATCATCATTAAGTTATTTGGAAAAATTTAAATGGCTACAATAATTTTAAAATGTGATCTTTGATATTTTTATTGAGGAAAATACGTATACAAATATAATACGATAATGTATATCTAACTTATGTAATGTTAATGTATCTAACGATCATAAAGGTATTATCGCTCTTATCGCGTTAAAAATTATTATCTCTTGATTGATAATAATTATCAAGTCTCAAAACTGTGCAGTAAAGACCAATCAATGAAATAATAATATCTTTATCGAAATTTGCAAGAACATAATTATACATAATGATACTTAGATGACTAAGAAAGCAAACGCATATTATCCTATTGCTTGAACCTATCTCGTCGTTAATGTAATAGAATTTCCGTTTCAATTTGCGTTTATCTTATTTACAAATCGAATATTACAAGCTTACAATCGTTGCATACTTTGTAAGAAAATTGAGCCCGCGAAAAATTACACTCGCACGTACATCGATCGATAAGACAAGCGACGAGTAAAGGAGGGAGTGCAAAAAAAAAAAAAAAAAAAAAAAAAAAGGAAAAAAAAGGAAAACGATCAAAAACTCATCACGAATCGAGCAAGAAATATCGAATGCAAAACTGGCATTGGTTTTATACTTTCAGCAATGATATAACTAACAATGGAAAAAGTAAAGTCTCGCTCTCTCGAGCGTGCAATAACATCGTCTGTATATACCCTCTCACGCGGGCAAAGCCAGTAGCAACAGCGATCGGCGTGTGCACTCTAACTAAGAGAAAGAGGGAGGCATCTTCCTTCTCCTCCTTCTCCTCCTTCACCGAAGGAAAGCGAAAGCCCGCGAGGAGTTGGGCAAAAAAAAAAAAAAAAAAAAAAAAAAAAACGACAGCCGCCACAGAATCCGTTCGGCCTTGTGTTGCTTTCTCTTTCTCTCTCTCTCTCTCTCTCTCTCTCTCTCTCTCTCTCTCTCCCCCCTATAGTCTTACGCACAAATACGGGAGTGTAAGCGAAAGAAGTATAGAGAGAGAGAGAGAGGAGAAACGTACTAGGGAGGTCGTTAACCGACGGGGGTGAAAGAGAAAGAGAGAAAGAGAGAGAGAGCAAAAGAGAATCGGCGAGTGCGCCGTCGCTGGGAGGGGAAAGGGGGGTTGCTTTCGCTCCCCTATCCACACAGAGGGGCCGATATTCTGGCGCCTGCGTGCGCGGTTCCTACCTCTCTCTCTCTCTCTCTCTCACTCTCTTTCGTTTGCGAGTTAACCCACACGCACGAGCCAACACCATCCCTCAGTCGGCCGCGTCGTCGTCGTCATCGTCGGAAAAGAGGATGTAGCGTTGTATCCGTTCCTCGTCGTCGTCGTCGTCGCGCTTTCGATAATGAACGGCTCACCCCAGCAGCAGCAACAGCAGCACCAGGAGCTGCCCGAGGAACCGGCGACACAGCCGAGTACCTCCGCGACTCAGCAGCAGCAACAGCAGTCGACCCCGGGCAGCACCAGCAGCAACAGCAATCCGAGAAACAGCGCCGGCATCGAACTCAGCGACGACGAGGAATGGAGCAGCCTCGTCGAGCGTGTAATTTTTATATTTCATTTTCTCTCTCTCTCTCTCTCTCTCTCTCTCTCTCTCTCTCTCTCTCTCTCTCTTTTTTATCTATACACAGTAATAATGTTTTCGACGCGTACACTTATTTTCGTACTTTTATCTTTTTCCCCTTTGTTCTTCTCTCCCACTCGCGTACTTACTTTACTTGTGCATGAAAATTTTCCTCGTTCGCATCTTTTGTCCGTGAACGTTGGATGAATGTGCGTGGGCGTGAGTGTGAGAAGGTGAAAGGGTTTTCTTTTTTCGCGTTGCCGCTGTCGCTGGGGTTGAATGAACGTGCGATGATGTTTATTTGGCAGCGAGCCTATAAATATATATATATATATATATATATACACGCTGTCAAAAACAACTTTTAGGTACATAAACAGATAGATTCGTTAAAACTTGAGAATCGATAATTTTTATTGTATCAATTTAGTTATGAATATTTTAAAATGTATAAAAATTCAAAAATATAAGAAATAAGTTTCGAGGTAAGAATGTATATAAGGATCGATGAAAATTCGTTTTACCCAATATAATGGAAGATCCTATAATTGAATAAAATAAAGTAATTACACGTACCTGTCTACGTACAAAAGTATTTGATTGAATGAACGATGTATATGTATATGTATTCACAAAGATGAATCATTCCTGCATATTGAATACATATAGACAAGAGTATTATTGTTACCTTTGATAAAAATAACCGCAACGCATAGAAAAATACATATTTTTTTTTAAAAAATACATTTTTTTTTTTTTTTTTCATATTCAAATTATTTTAAAATTTTTTCGTTTACTTTCTATTAAGTATATATATATATATATATATATATATTCTTTTTTTTCATCAAATATGTAAAAATCGATAAAAATGTTAGAATTTAAATAAATGTCGATTTTATTATAAATGAAAAGGCAAATAAAAACAGAGAAAATTCATTTAAAATTTTTATTTCTTCGATCCAGTGACTTCCTTTTGATATTTTTTTCTTTCAGATTCTGCATGATTTTTAATTCAAATTAAAAAAAATTAAAAATGTACGAAGAGAGACATTACTCAAAGGTACAGGTTTGTTTATAATTTGCCTTCAATATTTTTCGAAGCAAGCACCGAATTTCACAATTACGAAGCAGCCGCACCAAAATGTAAATAGGCATCTTCTCAATTGCTTCATATCGACGATTCGTCGATATTCAAATTATTCTTTACCTCACGATTCACTCGCATATACGTAAACGCTTTTCATTTAATATCGCAATTTTGTAAAATCACAAGCAAGCGGATAAAAAAAAAAAAAAAGAAAAAAAAAAAAAGTGCATTCGAAATTGTAACGAAATCGCAGGCACACATATTAGAGACATACGTCCACCTAATCGTATAGCAGAGGGAACGGGACGATGATAATTAGTTGCTTGCGGGCGCACAACACGTGTGGCCCCACTTTCAGCTCTACACATTCCGCTCGAGTCTCTCGCTGGATTAAATTTCCTCCGCTGTACTCCTAATGACGCCAGAGATGACTGCAAAGACGCGTTCGCGCAGTTGCTGCTCGCACGTACTAACACAGCGTATTAATTACACAAGCTAACGACTTATTAAATAATACATTCCTCGTGTCAACTTTTAGCGTTGATTAGGAGAATCGATATACCATTGTTTCGGCGCGTTTCTGTTGTGGCGTTTTCTGTTGTGTGGCACGATTTTCCAATCGATTCCGTGTAGATGTAATTTTCGCTAATTAGGTTTTAAGAGTTGATTGTTTTGTTGAAGGTTGTATGTCAAGGATGTAATTATGATAATCGATAAAATATATTAAAAGTTTCGTTATATTTCATTTTTTTTTCTTTTTTTTTTTTTTTTTTTCTTTTTTAAAAGATTAAATACAAATTTTTCGACTCAAGACTTTTAGCACAGAATGAATTTAATATTTTTACATAAATAATTGCACGATACTTTTCACCGAAAAAATTCTCACTCGAATCACAATTGTCCGAGCAGCTTTACACGATTATTCATATTTTCACTCAAAATACATCACTTATACATTAAACACCGAAAAATATATAAAATTTACAAAAATTTGCAAATTTCGACAAATAACGTCGACGAAAAAAAAAAAAAAAAAAAAAAAAAAAAAACAAATAATAATATTAATAATAATAATGATAATAAAATAAAACAAAATACCAACGCTTCATTTTTTATCTCTATTAACGTTTTCTCAGGCCGTTCTCGAGAGAACGAAATCGGATCGGTCGACGCGAGCCGACGAGGATCGACGACGACGTACCATAATCGTCGAAAAGAAAAATGGCACGTACGGGTTCACGTTACAGGTATAGTATACGTATATCCTTTATAAGACCGTTTCTTAACGCTATGTTTACCATCGTTCGCTTATGGATACACATATTGTCATACACGTCGTAGATTGATTATTTTATGCGTCAATGCAATATTTGTTAAATTATTTACTTTATCAATTTTTTTTTTTTTTTTTTTTTTTCAATTATTTATTTTTTATGATATATTTTTATTTTCAATAAAATTTAATTAAAAATAATCAACTTAATACACTTTAACCAATAATTCGATGAAATTTTAATTCAACTGACGTATTAAAACGTCAAATAAAAGAAAAAGTATTATCGGCCGATTTGAACAGTTGATTATCAGAATAGCCAAAGAAAAAAACGTCGAATAAAAATGAAAGAAAACTTTAACGAAAAATTAATTTTCACTTCAGAGTTATGGGATTCATTACAAAAGGGAGCAAGAGATCGAAATGGTCACTTACGTAGATTACGTGGAATACGACGGGCCGGCGTTCAAGGCAGGGATGCGCGAGGGCGACGTTATCCTTTCGATAAACGGCCAAGAAATGGACAGGGCCGATCACAAGACCCTCGTTAATTTCATTAAGAATTGCGATACGAGAATGCGAATGGTCGTCTCGTTCGAGGATTGCGTTAGAAAGGTGTGTTTCCCTCTCGTTTGAACTTCTTAATTAATTATTTTTCTTAAAATATACCAATAATATATTTACAATGCAAATTACACGTTGCGTAAAATCCTTTTATATTATCGATTAAAATTAATGTTTTATCTTTATTTCAATCAACGTACAAAAAAATATTTCATCACTTTCGCTTTAAGTGAAAAGCTTCTTTTTAACGAAACTCCAATACCTTTGAAACCATTGAAAAAAAAAAAAAAAAAAAAAAAAAAAAAAAAAAAAAAAATCCATTCAAGGTCGAGCTTCACATGCGATACATCGAACTCCAGCGAGCTTTACAATCACGGCTAAGCGAATTGGAGCGTTTGTGCGAGCGGGAACGTTCGATTCTCATGGGCCGATGGAAGACCCATTCTTTGCCCGCGCGCAAACGTACGCCGAGCAGTCAAACGATCACCGGCGACTCGATTATCGAACCATCTTCCGTTTCTACCCTCAATTCATCCGCGACTCAGTCTTGCTGTCGGCCGGCTTCCTCTACCGAGCATTTGTTGCTTTATAGTGTGGTAAGTTGCGCACGCTATTTTTTTTTTTTTTTTTTTTTTTTTTTTTTTTACTGTATCCTAATACAAGAATATTAAAAAAAAAAAAAGAAAAAAAAAAAAATTCTTATTTCGATCCATACAGTATGCCGACGGACGATCATTTCTTATTCCCCGTAACGCAGCCTGTCTCGTCGCGGTCGGTCCACCTCGATCTCGCAGCGATCATCATCATTTTCTCTCCAACGTCTCGGTGGAATCCGTAACCGGTACCTCGACCTCGTCCTCTCGTCACAGCTATCATCAAGCTAACGGCCTAGGTAATAGCAGCACCCCGTCTAAGAGTAAAGAGCGGACTTCGCACAGCGGTAAATCGGCGCAGCAAGCTCAGGTAAACTATCGCTTATAATTTTAAATTTTATACTCCAACGTTCTCCTTCAATTTTTCATTCTTTCGTTCATTCACCGCCCTCCTCTCCCCCTCCCCCTCCTCCATACAACAACAACAGCAGCAGCAGCAACAACAACAACAACAACAACAACAACAACAACAACATGCACCGGAAAATCAAAACCTGCACCCAAGCTCGCGTAATCTTTGCGTCGCGTGTATATCGAGCGCCAGCAGACGAAATCGAAGCGAACAAGGGCCTCAAGGTGACGCCGGAAGTCTCGACGCGTACGATTTGGCCAGTCCTTGTTGCGATCCGAATTGCGTGCCAAGCCGAAGACGTAGGGAGAAACAGCGCAGAGCCCGACACGAGCAAGGCTCCCAGACTCACCAGCATCAAGTCTGGGTGAGCGTTGCGCATTGCCGATCAAAATTCATTATCCTCATCAATATTTAATATTTTAGATTGAAATTACATATTTCATAGTCTGTACTTTATTTTTTATAAAAAAAAAAAAAAAAAATGTTCTTTCAATAATTATAGAAAATTTAAGATTTATGCAGATTAATTAAAGAATAAATAATTCGGCCGTTGAATCGTCATTCGGCTCTGTAACTCTCGTAAGAATTAAGTTCATTCATCGTTTAAAAAATAAACTTCAATTTAATTTCATCCATAAATTCATCGACAATCATCAAACCTCATTCATCGTCATCGACATCGCCGCCGTTATAATTGCTTCGTGATCAGCATCACCACTTGCAGCAACAACAGTCGCAGCAGCAGCAACAACAACAACAACAACAACAGCAGCAGCAGCAGCAGCAACAACAACAGCAACAGCAACAGCATCAAGCACAGCCACAAAGGGAACAACGCGACGCGCAGCAGCAGACACAATCGCGCGAGCATCATTCCAGCCAGCACAATTGCTCTCGAGCCTCGGGTCACAGCCTTCATTCGATCACGAGCAGCGAGATGTCGACCGCCGCTGACAGCGTGGCTTCCTGTTCGACGTCGCTCAGTACCGATACCCTTTACTGGGATCCGAATATTCAACACAGGCCACCGCCGTGTCTTCAATACGCCAAACCAAAATCTTGGGATAACTTAACGACAAAAGCCTTCGGTGGCTATGGCTTCGGTTACGGGTATCTCGATACCGCGAAGACGACGCACAGTGCCGAAAGACCCGGAAAGTCTAGTAAGATTTATATACATATTTTTATTTTCACACATTTAAAAAAAAAAAAAAAAAAAAAAAAAAAGAATAGGATACGGTATTGGTGGAAAATTAATAGTACTTGATTTGAAAAGTAAAAAGTTAATAGGTTTTGCAGTTTTATCATTTGTGAATACTTATGAAATTGCATATTATTAAAACATATTAATATATGTGTATTTATCAAACGTTGATGAATATTTATATTATAAAGTAGCTTGAATTCTATCTAATAAATATCGGTGATTAATCGTCACTCTTAAATTTTATAAGAATAATATTTATAATCAATAAATTTTTACACAACTACTAGATTCAAATCACAATAGAGATTTATAGATTTTAGTTTCGCAGCAGCTGCAAAGATTCTTTGAATTCAACGAAAGAATAAAACGTACAAGCCATAATCCTAATTTAAATACATTTCGATAAAACGATAGCTCGCGATAAATATCCGGCTACTGCTTATAATATATAAAAATAAATGTATTCTTTTCAAGGCAACAACTCATCGTCGTCCTCGCACCACGGCCGAGCGAAAACCCCAACGTCCGTGTGTTCACCCCAACAAACGCAACAACAGCAACAATCACAACGAAGAATCTCGAGTACGCAGGTGTACTCGGGCAGTAGACACTTTCAGCCAACGAAATCCACGGAGAGCCTTTTGATAGCGGCGCCCTATCCGAGCGAACTCGACGCGACGCTCAGTTGCGAGTGCCTCGACGGCCCTAATCCACGTTTCATAGCCGTACAGCTGGAGAAGCACAAACGTCAAAATGACACATCCTCGTACAGAAGCGAGGGCCACAGGTCGTCACAGCAGCAATCGCGACACAGAAGATCGAGTCATTCGGACTCTGGCAAACAGCGAACGATGAATACTTCCGAGATCACGAGACTTTGAACGAATGAGTAAAGACGAAGGAGAAACGTGACGTTTGACAATGACCCGATGATTTTTATGTACACGCGTATTATATATATTGTATATTATATATATATACATAAAAAAACATTTAAATAAAATGCTTTACAAAGTGTGTTGTTTAATTGTGTCATGGTCACTTTTGCCACTCCTTATTTTATTTTTAATTTATTTGCACACGTTTTAAACGTACTTCGTCATTTGCAAGCAATTGCGTTAAATATATTAAATTAAAAAGATTATTTTATACTTCAAATTATTAATTTTTAATTATCCTTCCGTAAATTCATACGTTCACCGCTGAATTCTTTAGAGCAGCACTTTCGTGTATCATAGATATGTTTTTTATTAACATATATATATTACGTATAAAAAAAAAATTTCACATTATTATTATTATCAAAAAGTATTTATATTCAGTACATTTTATTGATTAAAAAAGATTTTACAGCATTATTATTTATTAATGCGGATATACATCTTTAAAAAATTTTTTTGGAAAGTTTTCTATTTTACCAACTTGGTTTGAAATTAGTTTCTTGTTGTTTCACGATTAAACAGTGGATGGCAGCACTTATACGGTGAATTAGTTACTGTTTACATTTCATACGATAGCAGTAAAGTATATTTTGAGGTTATTCATTTTAAATATTTCAATTAAAATATGAATTCGAAGAAAAAACAAAATGTCAACTACGTAAAACCAGCTGAGCCAGCATTTTTAACAAGGTTTAAAGAACAAGCAGGATATGTTGAAGGACCAAATGTTGACACAAAGGTAACTTAATTTAATTGTGATAAATGATGAACTTTTAAAGTTGATAATAGATTTTTATATTAATTAACAATATTTCATAATCAAGCAAAATATTATTCTTATTTAAAGAAAGAAAAATTAGAAAAAGCTAAAGATGAGGATTTTGAAGATCATGATGATGAAAAACCTGTTGTTGTTGTTATGACAGAAGGTGATTTAACAGCAGAAGAAGCAGATTTATATGTAAAAGCAAAGAAAGCAGGTATTTAAATGAATAAAAATATTATTTAATTTACAAAATAATTTAGAAAATTTATAATTAATACTTAAAATTTTATCTTTTATAGTTGAAGCCAATTATGTTGAAAAAGCAGATTTATCGAAAAGAATAATATTTAAGAGAAAAACAGATGTAACTCATGCTAATGTAGCAGAATCTTCTAATTCAAAAAAAGTTAGAAAAAAGAAAAAAAAATCAAAGAAAACCTTACTATCTTTCGATAATGAAGAAGAAGAATGATAACATTTAAAAATTATTGTTATAATAATAAATTTTAGGATAGAAATATTTTCAATACATTTCTGCTGTATAATTTATTGATACAATCTATTCATTCGACATAAAAAAAATATTAATAAAAAAATATTATTTTTTAAGAATTGTTAAGTTAATTGTTCATTAAAATATTTAATAATTTTAAGTTATTCTTATAAAAATTTAATTTCTTTATAGCGTTTATATAGAAAAGAGATAATTATACAAAAATAATTATCAGTACTTTAATGCAACTGAATTTGTAAAATACTAAATTTTTATTTTTGTATTAGAATAATTTGAACCTTCTAAAAAATTGTTTACTTATAAAATAATTATAAAAGTTAATTGTTTGTGAGTTATTAATTTTAGAAATATTAAAAAAAAGTAAATAAATACAGATAATACTGTCAGTTTTAAAAGTAGTGGCAATTTTACTCAATGACAGTGTTTTTTAAAAATTACTATAAGATCTGCGATCATTACTTTTAAAAATTTCCCTAGGACATAATTATTTGTTGAAGGAAATTTTTTAAAGCTTGAGTATAATAGAAGAAACAACCCTGTGCACGACAAATTCAATAAAAAAGAAAAAGAAAGAAAATATGCATTAGCAATCACGTGACTTGAAACTCGCCATCTTGAAATCAGTCTCGCTCTTACTCGCGAAGTCGCGAACGAGAAGAGAGAGAACAAGTCGGAGAGGCCAGAGGCGAGGAGGATCGGTGCGCGTCTGAAGGTTTCCCCGTGAGTGCTTCTAAGTCATTTTCACCGGCTATTACCTGTTGAAAAAAAAGTATAGCATAATAACCTTCTGATGTTATCAGCATTCAAGGAGCAATCAAGTGGGCTAGTAGCAGGCAGCAGCACTCTGTGTATAAATTCAAATATCGCGCTTTGACAATCTCTGTCTCTCCTCGCCTCGCGCGCTCTTTTCTTATTTCCGCGTGTGTTTCCTCTTTAAAAAGTGTAATCGAACAACAAATATTTGTGTGGGAAGTTTTTGTGCATCGGCAGAACTTATTACTATAGTCGTCAGCTAAATCAAAGCTGTGTGCTAATGTATATATTTAAATAACACATACACACATACACGCATACACACATACACACGTATATGAAAAAGTGCCCGCGCGCGTCACGTCGGTGCGCGCACAGCTAGCATTGCGCGCTACATAGCTCGCAAGCACGCATTAGTGTGTTAATGCGTCCGTGTCACTGACACACTTGTAGGCGCGCGCGCGTACTCTACACACACACGCACACACATACACACACAAACTTATACATATACACATACGACCACAAAATACTTCGTGGCGGTGTGTGGCAGTGTGGCGTTCCTTTCGGAGGACGACGACGACGACGAAGAAGACGGCAGCGGCGGCGGGACCGTCTCTGTAAACATACCAGGACGGCCAACGATCGCTCCACCAGGCAGCTGTTTTATTGTGAGTCAATCCACTTGCGTTATGCGACCCTCTGCCCTCCCCAAGTACGCATCTCTTAGGAGAAGTCGCGTGCCATCCTGTCTCTGCTTTTTAGGTTAAGCATTCCAATTTATTATTTCTTTTCGCCTCGATCGTCTTCCCGAGTAGCATGCATGATGTCGAATAATAAATCGTTTTCTAAATTAAAATCTAAAGTGTGGAAGTATCGCTACCCGGAGAAGCTGCGGCTAGGGTGTGCGTCGTCAACGAGAAGACACATACAGACGTTGTCAGGGCCGTATAGCGGGGGTCGCGCACTCTTGGCGCCCCGTGCACGCGCCGTCTTTTTCTCTCTCCCTTTCCTGTGTGTGTGTGTGTGTCTCTTTTTCTCTCTATCTGTCTCTATCTCTCTCTGCCTCTCTCTGCCTCTCTCTCTCTTCGTCTTTCGCATCTCTCCACCATTTTCTGGGCCTCCCCGCGCGGCCCCGCTCTCCAGCTCGACGACTCCTAGCCACTCGACGGCGACGTGACGGTTCGCCGTGATTGTGTTGCAGTGTCGCGCGCGCACTGTTTTGTTTGTGCATTAAAGCTTCCGAACAGACAGAGAAAGAGTGACGCCGGGGTCCGGTCTGTTGGAGCACGTGTGCGCTACGGTTTCGCGCGCTTCGATTCGAAGTCTCGTCGCATGTTCACTGTGTGCCGATGTATATTTTCTTGGGCGAGACGTGTGTTGTCGCGTGTTGGAGCGAGGTTAGCATCGGCAAGAGCCTTGAAAGGAAGCTTTAAGGGCGGTTAACCGCTGGATCGGAAGCTCGCTGAAGTAGCACGTTTTCTTGTTGGTAAATACAATACGTCCTGGATTATGGTTATGAGCGTTTTATTGATTATTTGCATTGCGCTTTAATATTCTAGCGGGAAATTCAAATCGCGGTGTCAGTTTCTTTTATTTCGTCTCTTTAAAATTTCATGTTTTATGTTATATTTATATGAATATTTAATGGTTTTTATTCAAAATTAGAAATTAATTTTAAGTAACGTAATATTTTATTGTCTTAATCTTGTGGGCTTGAACCAAATATTCATCTAATGTTACATTACTTGAATAAAAAAAGGAATCGTGGAGCAGATGTTAAATAATTATTATAATCGTTATGGATATTCCACCAACACATGTATGCACACATGCACACACACTTAGATCACGAGGTACAAAAAGTAAAATGGCCGTCATGACGTCATATCGATGCAATAAAAATTTATTAATAAAGACGGGTATATCAGCAATCATGATTTAAGAACTTTTGGTTGATAAGATATATTTTCTGTGCAAAAGCTTAATTCTATTTCAGTTGTTTGAAAAGTAAATCGGTCATGGCATTATTATATGAAGAGTATACGTAATGACTTAGAGAAAATAACATAAGGAAAAACAGGATGTTTTCTACTGTTATAATAGTAAATCTAGGTGGATGCTCGGTTTATTTCAATCATCAAGGTAATTTTCGTTTTTGCAAAGGCATCCATCGCGGTTTACGAAAATTCTCGATTAAAGTAAAAAAAAAAAACGATTGAATTTCCAATATGTATGTTTCGGGTTGCATTAGACATGCAAATCAAAGGCCGCGAATCCTCCAAGAACCTTTAAAGGAATTAATAAGACTTCTCGTAAAATAAATCGCGACCCTATATAAGCATCCAACGAAGACGAGGAGGAGAAATCGTGAGAAAGTAAGGAAATCAGCGAACTCTCTCCTCTCTTCTCTCCCGTCGTCGCGTTTCTTCTTAACGGGAAGAAAAAGAGTCCGACGACGGTGGCGGTGGCGGCAACGGTGGAGTCGAAGGAGAGAAAAAGAAATCGGAAAATGGAGCATCAGCACTTTGTGTGCTTCACACGGCCCTGGAGTGGCTTTTTTCTTTGTCTCTCCATTTGACTCTCTCTCTCTCTCTCTCTCTCTCTCTCTCTCTCTCTCTCTCTCTCCCTCCCTCTCTTTCTCTTTGATCCTCTTTTTCGTAAACGTTTCCCCGTTCATCGTTGGCTGCTCGCTTGCACGCGCGCGCGCGCGCGCGTACACCCATACACACACAAAGTTCTTGTACTCTCGTGTGTGTGTGTGTGCGCGCACGCGCGCGTGTGTGTGTGTATGCGCGACTGAAACGTAGGCTGCCCTCTGCCGTGCGATTTTCAGCGATGAACGGGGCCTTCCTCTTGGCACAATTACATATACGGAGAGAGATTCGTTATTTTTTTTTTTTTTTTTTTTTACTCCTCGGCAATAACGCTCTGTCGCAAGGATTTCCCGAGGTTTTCTTTTCTCGCTATCTTATTTTATTTTTTCGCTCACCATTTACTCGGCTTATTCAAAAGTCGCGCCGGCGTTCTCCATGGCGGGAAATTTAAAAGCGACGCGTGTACGTATACCAAATGTCGCGTGTCGTTTGCCGGCATACTCGAATCTGTACTACTATGCTGCGCTTTTTTTGTTTTTTTTTTTTTTTTTTTTTTTTTTTTTTTGTATCATCTTTTTCATGCTGCATTTGTCGTAGATTTGGAAATTTCAGTCTTTTTTACTCTGGCAAGTATCGCGAGGTTAATAGCACACAATTCGCTCCGCGCTTCTTTGCTTCCAAAGTTGTCTCCGATACTCTGTTATTGGCTTGGCTTTACTTAGTTTCGTAAGGCTTATAGAAAGGTGCAACGAAATTCGTTTAATTTTCTTTAAATTATGTGGTCTTACGTTGTCTCATTAATGAGTATTATGTTTACGTACACAACGGCAGCGTACTTTAAACGTCTCGCTTCCCTTAATTCTTGTTATCAATAATAAATTTCTTGCGATAAAAAGGATACTTTATTTTGTAATTTATCGTCGCAATCGTCGTAAGCGTGACTGCACACGCTTTTACACGTTACACGAATCTTAGCAAGCATTTACTGTGAGCTTAACAAGCAATGTTTTCATAACCAATCTTCTTATATGCACATTGGCTTTAAAGTTCCACGTATCTGGTACACCATTACCAGGTGGCCGTTGCTTCTATTATTATCTAATAAAAATGAAAATTGTACACTTTACTTTATAATAAACAATGTAAAGTAGAAAAGCTTTGCGTTGTCGTTTAAAAATGACGAGGAGCCATTTAAATTTGAACGTTTTAAAAACTTTCGAAAAACTTTGGAGAGAACGAGCGACGACATACGGCAAAACTTATGCTCACGGAGAACGCTTTATTCCTTGGAGAGTAAAATCTGCACGAATTAAAGCTCGCTCGCAAGGAGAAGAGAAAGAGGCAAGAAAGAGAGCGAGAGAGAAAAAGAGAGAGAGAGAGAAATAGTGAAAGAGAGACAGTGAGAAGACAGAGACAGAGATATAGAGGGAAAGATTCTGTCTTGTGCATGTGCAGGATGTGCAATTCTAAACGTAGGGAGACCCTGCTAGAGATTGTATTCTTAATCTTCTCCGTATCCCTCTGATTTCCAGTTGCTTATTTTTTCTCCAAAACTAAGGTCTCAACGAAGATGAAAACTTTTTACAATTCTTGCTTGTTTAAAGCCGAAAATAAGCAATCTGCATAAATGAAGAAGTAAAATATATAATTATCGATACCGACATCTGTTATGTACCCTCCACTCGGAGACGTTCCCGTCATTTCTCCTATACCTTTCTTCTTTATAGCTACGTAATAAAATTTTTTATGTAGGCTTTTTTTTTTTTAAATGCGTGCGAATCTATCTGTGTGTATTATATGCGTGTGTACTTTTAAAATGTGTCTGTGCACGTAATACCAACTCTGTTCATTAGAAAGATGAGAGATGAGGAGAGAAGAGAGAGAGAGGAGAGAGAGAGGGAGGAGAGAGAGAGGGAGAGAGAGAGAGAGCGAGAGATAGCGAGTAAGAGAGAGAGAGAGAGAGAGAGAGAGAGAGAGAGAGAGAGAGAGAGAGAGAGAGAGAGAGAGAGAGAGAGAGAGAGAGAGAGAGAGAGAGAGAGAGAGAGAGAGAGAGAGAGAGAGAGAGAGAGAGAGAGAGAGAGAGAGAGAGAAGGAGGAGAGTGAGAGAGGAAGTCGAGACTAAAAAAATATGTAAGTGTGTTCACGTGTACGTATGTACGTATATATGTACACGTGCATGTGTGAGTATTTATACGTATAAAATGTGAATGTGTGTCTGCGCGCGGGAGAGAGAACGCGCGCGGGTGTATAACGTCAGTACGTCTGTGCGCGCGTATATGAGAGAGAGAGAGAGAGAGAGAGAGAGAGAGAGAAAGTGGGGGGAGAGAGAACAAATGTTTCATACACACACATATATACATATTTTTTTTTTTCAAATACATGGAACTATACTATCTGTCTGTGTATTTACAGCGTGAACTCTAGACACATACATATACATTTAAATATATATATATATATATAATTGTATATAGATATATATAATTGTATGTGTGCAGCAGGGAGAGAGAGAACGAGAGGCAGAGAGAGAGAATTAGGGGAAGAAGGGGCGGGAGAGGCAGACGAGAGAGAGAGCTCAAAAGTGGGGGGAGAGAAACAGATATATAGCGCGCGAGCGCACCACGTACATGTGTATATGTATACGTGCGTGTTCGTTACTGTGTATGCGTGCGCGCGAGCGAGGAGTAAAGGAGAGCCGAGGAGAGCAGCAGCAGCAGCAGCAGCAGTCGTCGTGTGCTGGTGTACGTGTACGTATCGTATGAGAGAGCAGCAACAGTAACAACAGTACCAGCAGCGGATAGTCGACCAAGGCACCGCCGCCGCCGCCACCGCCGCCGCCGTCGCTGCTGCTGCTGCTGCTGCTGCTTGTGTGCGCGCGAGTGCGTGTATCCGCGCGCGCGCATGTATATGTGTACATATAACGGCGCGTACGTTAGTGTAAATGTGTGTGTGTGTACGTCCGACGGCTCTCGGAGACGACGCCGTGTGCCCCTGCGCGCCCCAAAGCTCATTCTGCACCAGCGGCTCAGGTGATAATCTGTTCGATTAATTTGATACATAAATATTTTTTATTTGTTCGCCGTAAAGGAAGCCAGCCGCGAGACGATGATCAGCCGCTAGTTGCCGTGTGCTTGTGTGTTTGTAACGCGGCGATGTGCTTTCTCTCTTTCTCTTTCTGTCTTTTACACTTTGATCTGCAAGTGCACGCGGCTTCTTAACAAAAACGCCGTTTCGATTTCTCTTTGCATTGCACGATGTTGGCTGTTCTACTCGTTAATAGAGACACAGGTTATTCGCTCGCGTAGTTTTGCCTTCATGCTGACGAGACATTGACAACGAGAGCGCAAATGGATATGTTCGGATTTGAGAG
Organism: Chalcis sispes; assembly: GCA_949987625.1. Classification (NCBI taxonomy): domain Eukaryota; kingdom Metazoa; phylum Arthropoda; class Insecta; order Hymenoptera; family Chalcididae; genus Chalcis; species Chalcis sispes. The sequence goes on along the minus strand of OX465095.1, from coordinate 3,362,013 downwards.
CATAAGGGGTTGCGCGTGCAAGAGAACGTAACCGTCTTCGTCATCGTCGTCGCGGCGATTTTCCTCCGTATCCTTTGATTTCTCTTTTTCCTCGATAACGCGTAGTCGTCATCGGAATCTTTCTCGAGCTCGTCCGAGCTGGAAACCCGGTGATACGGCAATTGTAGCGCAGCGATAAGTCGTTGTGGCAAGTCGAAAGTAAGCGAATGGTCGGAGTGTGGCAGAGCGACGAAACGTCGTCCACGAGGATGACGCGCTTCAACTTTTCTATCTCACTCTTTCTCTCTTATGCGCGCGCGCGTTTGGTTGGTTGGTTGGTTGGTTGGTTGGTTATGGTGCCAGGCGCGAGATCGTCCGGCTGCTAGTGCGGAATTTGCGGAGCGCCATTTTGAAAAATTCTAGGTAGCCCGTACAAAGTCTCTTCTCTCTCTCTCTCTCTCTCTCTCTCTCTCTCTCTCTCTTTTTTTCTCTCTCTCTCTCTCTCTCTCTCTCTTTTACTCTGTCTCCCTGTTTTTAACCCTCTACTGCCCTGACGATGCATGCGGTTCACGTTGATGCTACTAATGTCGCTCGTGTTGGCGGGTGATAAATTTTTGTGGGATTGGTCACCTAATATCTCAAATTTATTTCTATCTGTATATTTTATACCGTTATGTAGCATTGTTAGTAATGGGGTGAAGATGAATTCACGTGTTTATTTTTTTTTATTTTTACAGATCGGCTAGAAATTGCTGATCCTCATGGAAGGTAATGCAGAGGATTTAATGGTCAAGGATCCGTCAAAGGATGATACCGACTCGTTTTATGAAGGTGCGACTGAATAAAAGTTTATCACTATTTTATCAGTTTGTACACTGATTTATTTTAATTCGTTCAGTGAGTTTTTGAAAACCAGACACCAGACTAGATATTTGGAAATTCAGGCAACATTTTTATTTTTCATTAGATGGTGATTTTTTTGATTTACCATAAGAAATGTATAAACACATTTCATTTTTACAATTTATGGACTTTCAAATGACTGATTATTATTGATGAAAAATTTAGTATCATTAAATTTAATACTATTAAATTTTAAATTAATTAAAATGTATAATTTTATTATCACACACACACACACACTCACATATATATGTATATATATATTTATACTTATAAATTTAACTTGTATCTATTTTATAATTAAAATATAAAGATAAAATATAATATCAATAGAAATTATTAAATATAAAGTAAAAATATAAATTTTATATTCAATTTGTGTTAATACTCAAATATTTAATTTATTTTAATTAATATTTTATTATAGTTACTAATTACAGTATGATAATTTAATTCATACTTATTAGTAGGTTTTAGCCATAAAATATTTCAATAACATAATTTAAATTTTTGAAAATTGAAAAAATTGTTAAAAAATACATACAATTTTAAATATTTAAATGCTTTAATATATTTCATTTATTGAATTGAAGCATTTTTATTTGATTTAAATATTTTAATAAAAACATCTTATGTACTGGAACGTTGAAAATAGAATTTAATAGATTTAGATCTACAATAATGTTTTATTTCAAATTAATTTTAATGAAAATTTATGTGTAATAAAATAAAAAATATAATTTGAGTATTAATTTATGGTTAATGATTTTTAATTACAGTAAATTATAAAAAATTTATATTAATTATTAATAACTTATATTGAACTAAATTTATTAATTAAATATATAACTAAAATTTACTCAAGTTAAGAATTCTGCATATTATTTAAATATGTATTGATGTTGTGTATTAATCAATAATGTACACACGTATCTATATAGTTTTATTAGTATTTAAAAATATAATTTAAACATAAATAATATTTCTTGATGAATATCTTTAAAAATTTTTAAGTTTATTACATATTTTATTTATAAATTTTATTTCCAAAGTACTAAATAATTATTATTTAATTCTTTACGTAGATTTTTATTATATTGTATGAGTATTACAATAATATTAAAACTATTAATGAATCATTTATTTTAGATTCTGCAATTCCTAATGGAATGAATGGTGGCTATGATGTGGATAAACACAGTGCTATTTCACCTACAAAGAGACAGAGTGATGCAAAAAATTTAAATAAACATAGTAAAATAAACATAGTCGAAGGTATGGAAGTTGATGCTGAAGTCGAAGCTTCTAACTTAGCTTCAATTGGAGGCTCTAAGGATACCATAAGTGTTGGTAAAAACGTCAAAAGTGGTGAAGTGTCAAACAAAAACGAGAAACAGTGCAACAAGGACAATTCTGTCTTTGAGACTATGGACGTTGACGCGCGCAGTAATGCATCCGACATTGAGTGTCTTGGTGATGAACCTGGTGCAACAACCACGAACAATTACGCAAACGACAGCGACGCGCACGGCAAATCAAAGATGGCTAACTCAACCCTAGAGAGGACTAAAAATGTATCGGGCAGTAGTGATGACCTGCAGCAACTCGACCGAAGCGCCGAAATAATCGACAGCAGCCTCGACAACTCAGACCTGAAAATCTGCGAGGAGAATGGCAGTTTGGACAGTCCGGACATTGAAGAAATTACAGATGGGGGTAAGAGCAACGGCCACAACAGCAGCTCGGATTCTCTTAAAGACACTCCTAAAAAGAAAAATAAAAAACCGGTAGATCTCAGTAATATAACGCCCCGTAGGAGCTCTCGAAACATCAATCGAAAGAGCTACATGGAGCGAGAATTGGGTAATATACTCATTTCCGTTTGTTTCATACTTTAACCCTTTATTGCTTACATGGAAAATGCTTTAAGTATAAGTTTCAAAATTTCAACATCGTAATGTGTATCCTTTTCTTTTTATATATCAAAAAATATTTTGTGTATTTTACTTATTTTTTTTTTTTTTAATATTATCGCTTTTGCATGCTACAATATATATATATATATATATATATATATATATATATTTTTTTTTTTTAATTTTTGTTTTTAATTTAGTAAGTTTATAGGAAAAAAAAAAAAAAATAAATAAAGAGCAAATCAAAATTGATTCATGCTTTAAAGGGTTAATGAAACATAATCTGCAAATATACTGTAATCTTTTTGATGTTTTGATTTATTTTATAAATCAAGAGAAATTTAGGAGTTTCCAAATTTTATAACCACGAGATCAAATCTGAGCTCCAATTTTTGATAATTTTTTTAAATGGCGTTAATTTTAAAAATTACAAAAAAAAAGAGATTACAATAAAATATTTATATTTTTCGTAAATTTAATATTTGAATTTTTCTTTCTTTTTATTTTCGATCCAAAGAAGATAACGCTATGATAGTCGACAATAATTCTGACATCGAGGAAATAAAACCAGAAGATCCTCTGGCTGAAGTCGACAGTAAAAACAAAGAAAATTCTAAACTTAAGTCTTCTATTAAAAATATTACTACTACCAATAATAAGACGACAATTGTCGTGAACGATACTAAGCGACTCGTGGAAATCGCAGCTGGTAGCAAAAATATCAAGGGTGGTAAAAAGGAGCCCACACTAGTTATTATAGATACGAATTCGATTTTATCCGGCAAGGGTGGCGTTCCAGTCAACACTCCTAAATCGTCTCATCAACAGTCCTTGCATTTACATCAGTCGGTGTCGAGTTCAAGCTCATTTTCAGTAACACCAATTGGCGTAGGCCCGCAGCAAATTTACGCCAACACTCGAACGACTATTACTCCTGTGCCGATGAAGACGCCCCAGATTAATAGTCCAAAATCTACAACGATTACTCCTGTAATCAATCCACATCATCATCAGCAACAGGCGCATATGCAGCAACAGCAGCAACCGTTGCCACAAATATTGCCAACGCTTACGGACGATATGTTCGTGGTCGAAGCGCCGTCCTTCATTGTACCTTATGTATACGAAAAACCACCGCTTAAACCGCTTAAGGAATTTGTGACAAAATTAGGTAATTTTATATATATATATAAGGCAATATTTAAATTGCTATGAGTGAAATATTTTTAAAAGTTTTTCGAATAAAGTATTAAGTTATATATTATTACATTTTTTTTTTTTAAAAGCGAGTCAATTATTATATGAGAAATAATTTTATTTAAAAATATTAAATAAAATATATGAAATTTTATCTATTAAAATAATTGTTGATTTTTTATAAATTTAGGAAAGAACATTGAAGATTATGATAAAGAGGAGAAATTAAGGAAACAAGCAAAGAAGGAAAAGAGTAAAACAGATGAAGATAATGAAGAAGATGATAAGGATTCTGATGAAGATGATAAAAAAGAGGATGATGTTATGGATTTGACTGAAAGAAGTCATTTCCCTGAAGAGAAGAACGAATTCGCTGTGCAAGAAGACAAAAATAAAATTCCTACTTATTTTGACCTCCCTCTTGGCAAATTTTTCATGTCAATTGGCATGGGTCTTGTACAAGAATACGTGCAAACCGATCTTCTGCGCACCCAAAAACGTAAACAAGGAAAAGGTAGCACCTCTGCCGAGACCCAAATGGCGATCAACTCTCTTATTAAAAACCTTGAATTCAGCAAGGAAAATAACGAACCTTTCCATTTTGAACTCAAAAAGTGTGAATTCTGCAATTTCAAAACCGAATCTGCTCTCGCTATGCAGCATCACTTAGAAACACCTCATATGCGTAACTATGTCTACAAGTGTAACTTCTGTCCAGTTGAGGTTCGTAGTCCTCATGATATCCTCTTTCATATGGAAGCAGAACATAACACGAGAGGTCGACTCGAACGCGGCCCAGCTTTCCATCAATGCCCCAACTGTCCTTTCGAAGACAATCAGAAGGGTAAACTGACGCGACACATTCTCGCATGTACGAAGAAATTCCGACCTGAAAAAAATTTGGAACCCGCGATGGACTGGGAGCCGCCCGCAAAAATACCCAGGCTCAATCGACCAAGAAACATGGCACCGCAGATTTCTACCAATGCATTGGCTATGGCTATGGGTGCCAAAGGACCGCAGCCATTGCTACCAAAATTATTACCAGCCCCTATTCCTGGAAGAGGAAGGGGCAGACCACCTATGCAACCAAGGTATACGGATATGAAGGCTATGAGACCCGGCACTTCGCCTGGCATTCGGCAAGGTGAGTACTAATAAAAAAATTAATTTAAATTATGTAGAATATTGGTTGATGATTAATTCCGTAATTTTTATAAGAACGTATAATTTTATCACAATAACGTGTTAAAATATTGAATTTGAATTAACGTTTGCTAAAATATCTATTAAAATCGTTTTATTTTTGCAGACAATGTATCAAGTATGATGTATCGACCAACTTCTTCAGGATTATTGGTGCCTACTGCGTATCAATTTGGTACTAATAACCAAATATTCCAGGTAAACATCGAAATAATCAATTTTTGAAATATTATAATTAATATTTTATCTCTAAATATTGCTTCTTAATAAGCATCAGTCTATTCCAAGCATTATTCAAAGTAAATTTTAAATCTACTATAGCAATAACTTTTCTTATTGATATAACGTCTTTGTTTAAATTTTGGCTTCTTTCAAAATTTGTAGGTAAAATAATTAGCATTAATTAGTATTGCAGTTGTTATCAAATTTGATTTCTGTATAATAACTCACTTCTTATCAATTTTGACAGCCATTTGGAATGTTGAAAAATACATATTTTATTTGTCACTTGATTAAACCACTTTTTTCTTTGTATATTGAATTTTATTTATCTTAATTTTTTTTAGTTAATAAAATGTAATATTAGAAATTTTTTATATTTTCTGCAATGTGTTTTAAAAAATTTTTTTACAGGATATTTTTCATGTAAAAACTAATTTTAAGGACAAAGTAATAATTAACTAATTAACAGAGAATTTTTATTTAAATTTAGTTTAATTTAAGATTAGTTATTTTTAGAAGGAAAATTTTCATTTAATATTTTACATATTAAATTTTTATATTAAAAGTTTTTAAGTAAAAACATCTTTAAACGTAAGAATAAATTTTTCAACTGGTCATTTGGCATCAATCTCAATTTATACAATAAGGCTTAATTACCTATGCAATAAAAATAGTCAACATGATATGATAAAATAAAAATAAAAAGAAAAAAAAAAAAAAAAAAAAAAACTCAAAATTAGGCATTGTTTAAATTAAAGAAAGTGTATGTGGGTGGTGAACAGGTGGTGGGTGGCTCTGGGACTGTCATATCGGCCTTATCGGGGGTGAGTAGCAGTAGTGGCGGCAGTTCCGGACGACCCGCACCCATTGCCCTAGTACCCAACGTTAACGAGTCCCAGTCTAGGTTGCTCTCGTCACAGGTAAATAAATGTTGGCCAGGTAGAAAAAGGGTTAAAAGTGAAAAATCGGGAAACACGGGCTGCAGAACTTCCAGTTTTGTTGATATGTACATATTATACATAGATATCGCATGGCTGATGACACGATGTTCTCTCCAAACATATTTTCAATCAACCCAACTCTCTTTACTCTGATTTATGGAAGAAGTTCTCTACGATTTACAATTAAATAAATGCTTAGAATAGTAATTGTTAATAATTTTTTCAAAATTTCTTATTTGTAGTTGTATCTTTCTAATGTAACACTAAATTAAATTTATTTTATATTTTTCATGTACTTCATTTTATTTTATATCAGACGATTAAATTCTTTTTACTTACTTTGTGTGAACTCAAATCCATGTTTCTTTTCTATTTTAATAACATTTGTAAATTTTTTATATAAGTTAAATAAATTGTTTATTTTTCTTGAATAATTGACATATATTTTTTACAGATAAACTATGAAATTTATTAATTATGTTCAAAATTTAATTTATGAAAAATAATTTTTTATCAGGGAGCTTCTTTCTTCAAAATGTCCGAAAGACATACTTAGAATAATAATATTAAACTTACAATATAATTTCAAATTTTAAAAAATACACTTTGTTTTAAATTTTTTTTTAGAACTTATAGAAAATATATTTATGTGTGTTTTGATATAGATCATTCGGACTTTTAAATCAGGTTTCTATATAAAACTATATCGCGTGCACAAATTAAGCTCAACAGTTAAAAAGAAAAAATCTTGCTTGTGCCATTAAAATAAAAAAATTATTGGTTTAGTTTGTTTTAAAATAATATTTATAATGGAAACAAATTCATAAACAGATGTATAAATATTATAAAATATTAACAAACATTTTTGGCATTGCTAAGATTTTTTTAAAAATCAGAACTTTCTTATTTTATTTAACAAAGTATCCTAATTTTTATTTAAAAGTTGTTTTTCTAAAGATATAATTTTAATGTATTGTTTATGATTTACACTAAAATTAATAACATATTTCAGGGTATTCGATAAATTTCACAATGCATGCTATTGTCATCTTTTATACTATGCAGAATATTTTAATCATTTTAAAAAATTTATTTAATATTTTTAAAGCAATTGGAATAACATCCAATGGACTATCTTATGAAGGTTTCCATATTGTGACAGCATCAATATTTATGTTGATTTTTAACTTTTTTTTTTATATTTAATAAGGCTTTGAATCATGCAGGAAGGAAATATGTTTTTCATGAAGACATCAAATAATGGGGCATATATTCACATTTTATAGCTTGGTTCTAACAATTTTTTTAATATTTCTTAACATCAGATTTTATGGGTAACATAATACTCAAAAACATAAATTAATTTTATGTTCATATTTTCTTTTGCAGAATACATCAGTTACCAATGCTGTGAAAAATCCTACGGCTAAGTTGCTGAGTCAGCCAAGTATATCAATAACTCCTTTACCTCGCACCACACCTCAACCTTCCGTTCCAGGTTCAGGCAGCCAAGTAAAACCTGGAGGAAAGAGCTCATTTGTCATATGTGAAATATGCGATGGTTACATAAAGGTGAAGTATATTTAAATTAATATCGATAAATTGCATTTCTAAAGATATTTATTAATTTTAATTTATTATATATAGGATTTGGAGCAATTAAGAAACCACATGCAATGGATTCATAAAGTTAAAATACATCCAAAGATGATTTACAACAGACCTCCATTGAACTGCCAGAAGTGTCAATTCCGATTCTTCACAGATCAGGTAAATTTCATTTACTTTAAATTAGAATAAAACATATAGTATATGATTATAAGAATTATAAATGTCAAAATACTAAAATTTTTAAAAATGCATATTAGGGTCTGGAAAGACATTTACTTGGATCTCATGGACTTGTCACTTCTAGTATGCAGGAAGCTGCAAATAAAGGCAAAGATGCAGGTCGTTGTCCAGCTTGTGGACGTGTGAGTATTATAATGATTTATAATGCAATATATTTTCAAAACTATTTTTAACTAAATTTACGTATAAGCGTAAAATATTACAAATAAATATTAAAATCTAATAAAATTTTACTTCAAATAAATTAAATTAAAAATATATTATTCAATTTATTTTACACACATAAAAGAAATAATAAAAAAAATTAAGATAATAATGAAAAAAAAAAATCATTTATGTTACAGGTATACCAATGGAAATTATTAAATCACGTAGCCCGCGATCACGGCATGACCCTAAAACCCGCGCACCTTTCGTACAAATGTACGGTTTGCACTGCCACGTTTGGAATGTATAAACAGTTTGAGAATCACGTGTATTCGGCGCACAGCGTCGTCGCGAAGCGCGTTATGGATAAAAAGAGCAGCGCACCCTCGTCGCCGTCCTCGAGGTCTAACGACTCACTCCTCAAGCCTCTTAAGATCAACGACGAGATCACTATTATTGCACAGCCGGCCAAACCGACTACTAGGTCCGGCGGATCCCAAGGCAGATCCAAATAGCAATGATGAACTGTAGACGACAAAGACGAGTGATTTAATTAAATTCTCTCTTTCAACCACTCATTAAAAGGTCTCACACGTGTAAACTGTTGCGGTATGCATACCCAATAACGATCTCTCTGTAGCTCAAAGGCAGCGATCGGCATGTGTACATGTGTAATACAAATACTGCTTTAAATAACGAGATAGAAAGAAAGAACGGAATGAAAATATATAATAATATAAACAATATTACGGAAAATACATAAACACAATAGAGGCGGAAGATTAGAGAAGGAATATTATATGAATGAAACACTTGACAACATTGGCAATGAAGTAACACTAGTTGACTGCGTAATATTCCATCGATGATTACATTGATATATTTATTTAAGAATTTTTATTGTTGTTATCAAGACACATGAAAGAAAATAGACTGTGAAAAAAATAAGAACATTTAATAAAAGGGTGGCCTTCAGTACGATTCCTTGGTTGATCGATCGATCGAGCTGCATCGTATTTTCCCGATCTATACACGCCTACGATGATAATCTTTCAAACAAAAAAAGGAGAAAATAAAAAAAAATAAATAAATAAATAAAAAATAAAAAAAAAAAAAAAATAAAAAAAAAAAAAAAAGAATAAAGATGAATCGCGCGCATAAAATATATTGGCGTTTTGTCATACTCTGACTGTATCTCCCGAATATGGGGAGCTTATTTAATGTAAATTCCTTTCATAAGAGCGATGTACTGTCGAGCGTCTTTCTATTTTCTGGTTGAAAACCGATGTGCGGTGTATGTGTGAGAAGCACTGTTAAAACTGCGTTTCATGTTGCGAGAAGTTTGGTGTATGAGAGAAAAAAAAAAATAATAATAATAATAATGTCCATGTGTAACGGTACTTGCACCCTCAGAACGCTGCACACGAGATCATATACCACATATTCTTTGTAAGAGAAATTAAGTATTTTACAAAGATGCTGGTGAATGCTATACCTAAAGATTTTTCAAAATTCCATCTGTTTTTTGTAATAAAAAAAGAAAAAAAAGTATGACTTGAGATAATGACTAATATTAACGGTAAAACTTGCGCAAATTTTAATTGATATTTTTATTAAAAAAAAAAAAAAAAAAAAAATATCAATTCACTATGTATATTATTTGAAATAATTAAACATGATTTTTGTCTTCACATAACGCTGATTACTTAAAACAGATTACAACAACTATTTCGTTAAATTAAACAATTTTTTTTTTTTTTTTTATACGATTTTATACATTAATTTTGATATTTTTAACGTATACTTAATTTTTTTTTTTTTTTTTTTTTTTTTTTTAATAAAAATATCAACGAATTAAGATGTTATTTGGCTACAAATATTAGATGATTTCGTTATCTTAAAGAATGGCTTTGTCTAGCTATGAAACGAGTTGTGTAATTAAAATCGTAATCGTATACGCAACGCATAAGTTATTTGTCACTTTAACTTGGATAGATCCAACGTGTATAATTTTTAATTGAATCGCGCCGTATTTTTCTAAATAATGGTCATTAGTGGAAAAAAAAAAAAAAAAAATACTGTCATCCCTGCGCAACATTTTTTATTTATGAATAAGGTTCTATAATGACCTCTAAAGTATGGAATTAATTTATAATCATTATGAAAACTAAAGTGAACTATATAAACAATTAAGCTGTAAAGTGTACCTATTACTATAAGTTGGATCTGCACGATCCATTATTGTAATAAAATATCCAGTTTTATTTTTGCGCTCTTATAAGAACAAATGTACATTAATCTAGGGTATAATATAAACGGATATATCAATAAAATAGGATGGCACATATATTCATGAGTATTAACATTTTTTTTCTATCAGATACTAATGAGTATAAAAAGAAGCGTTGGACGTTCTAATTTGAAATAAAATCAGATGTAAATATTTATATATATAAATATGTAATATCATATTTATATATATAAAAAAAAAAAAAAAATAATAAAAAAAAATAAAAAAAAAAAAAAAAAAAAAATCACATATTTATTAAAATATGTGTTTAATAAAGTGATTTAGAAAATCGACATAGTTTTGTGAAAACAGAAATGGAGCCTCCTGTACACGCTCTAATTGAATAATATGCTTACATGAACATATAAATTAATATGTAGATAGTCCTTTAAAGAAAGAGCAACGGGTTTAATTTAAATACTTCAACGTCTTATAATTTTTTGTACGTTACATCATAGAAACCATTGTTAATTTAGAATAAAGCAACTATATTTGACGATAAAATTAAGTCCGTTACATCTATTTAATTATAACAAATGGCTGTATCTTAAGTTTACTAAATCTTTCAGCCATTTTAAGAAAATGTTGGTAATACAAAAGAAAAAAAAAAAAAAAAAAAAAAAACCACAGGTACATATAGATATAACGATTAAAGTATATCTACTTTACTGTAATGATTTGTACAATATTATATGAATAACTAGACAATGCAAAAATAAAGTGTACCAACATTGTACTAAAATTTGTTTCCGATAAGCCTATTACTCTTTAAAATATCTTTTAGATCAACATTTAGATTTAGATTTAAATATATTTCACTTTTTCAAAATTTAGTTTATATATTTTTTAATAAATACAAAGAAACGATTTGTTTTTAATTTGAAGATTTATTATTGTAGAATTAGTATAAAAATTAATATTAGAATTAAATTCTATTAAATATAAAAAAAAATTTTTTTTTTTTTTTTTTTTTCAGAAAAAATAAGTCAATAAATATTTTACATTAATTTTTATTTTCAAAAATTTTTTTAATATTCAAAGTGGAAATCGAAATAAGATTGATCAAAAGTATTAATACGAATGTAACCGTCCTCTCCTCCAGTAGATATACTGCGACCATTTGGATGGAACGCTAATGAATTAATGGGACCGAAGTGACCTTTTAGACGTGCAAATTCTTCTTCAAATACGAGATGGAAAAGCCGAGCATCGAATTTTCCTTGCTTTGTGGACGTTGTGGTGACGTCCATAGCATCTTGACCACCTCCCAAGACAACCTTAAAAATTATTTAAACTTCTTTTAATGATGTAAATTATTAAGAGAATGTTCTTAAAATTCGTAAATTCAACCTTTTTGTTTATATTAAAAGGTTATTGAATATTTTCATTAGTTAATTAAAATTATAATGCATTATATTTTCAAACTTTTTTAAATGAACTTTTAACTTTGGTTTTTTCTTTTTTGTATAAACAAAATATTTATTTTGTTATAAATTAACTTATTTTAATAATTTACTAACTTGATCATGAATAGGAGAAATTGTAGCAGAATTTACTGGTCGCTCTGTTTTGTAAGTTTTTAATGCCACCAAAGATTCACTATCAAACAATTTTGCCGTGTGATCTTTGGAAGCGGTAACAAACATTGTACCATCTTTGTTAAATTGCATATCATTGATTTGAGCCTTGTGTCCTTGAGCATCGCTTAATTTTTTTCCAGTCTAAATAGAAAAAGGAATGTTAAAAAATTATTGAATTCAAAATAATTTTTGAAGTGAATAATTTTAATTATTTACCCTGCTATCCCAAATAGTCAAATCACCATTTTCATGACCTGTGATAACTGTTTCATCTAAGGCTCCCCACAAAAGAGACGAAATCCTAGCACCATTGACTAGGGTTCTGCAAACATTATCGTCTTGAGAAAGGATAGTTTCAGGAGACCTAATATCGATAATAAACATTTCACACTGGTGACCAAGAGCTTTATCAGTGGCGTATACAGCAAGATTGCCAGAGAAGCTGAAACTACAAGCTCTTACAGAGCTGTTAGTGGATAATTGGCTAATTTCTTTTCCTAATTAAGAATATACGTCATTAGTGTATCTTAATAATAATGTGCGTATTTATGATTATAGTTATTTCTTCACAAACCTGTTTGACAATCCCATATTCTTAAAGTATTGTCACCACTACCAGACAAAAAACGTGTAGTATCCCAGTTTACATCAATGCACCAAACTGAACCATTGTGACCATTAAATGTTCCAAGTCTTTCGCCATTTAATGAATACCAAACATTAGGTTTTTTATCTTTACTTGCCGAAAAAAGTAAATCTCCTTCTCTGTTGTATTTAATTTTTGTAATGGCACGCTCGTGCCCATGTAACATAAGAGGTTTCTAAAATTCAAAGTAAAGATTTTATTTTTATTTGTTATCAAAAGTTTATTTAATAATTGCAAATTTTATTCTTTAATATAAAACAAAAAATTTTAAATCTTTTTACAAGAATTCATTTTTGCAATAAAATAATGCAAAAAATAAGTTTGATTAATTTGCAAATACAGAAATAGGTTATATTTTAACATGTGCAATAATATAAAAAAATAAAACGTATTTGACTACGAAACGATTAAAAAACATCAAAATATACATCGGTTGTGAACTTACCATTTTCCTATTTTATTGTTTTCTAATAACGATGATAAATATGTGAATTTCAATCCATCAATGAATTTACACGATGAAAAGTGACGGCATTTACCTTAGAAGAGAGTAAGTAACATCAAGAATATAGATGCGAATACAAGCATATTTGTGGATACTAAAATGATAAGTCCTTGGTGAGCATCGCTTTAATTTTGTTCGTCAAGAACTAGGTGGAACTACTATCGAATCAGTCCCAAAATCCACTACTCATAGTGCTGCAATCAGTTTATCCAGGCGTAATGCGCACACTCATGTGCTCACAATTTAAAATATAGGTACAAAAATTAGTTTTTATGCAAACATTTTTTGTACTATCCTTTTAAAGTAAAAATATTAAAGAATTCAAAATTTATGATTGTTTGTTATTAGTAGGTCTGTATGAATGCATGTGTTATTAAGTAATAGAATGTTAAAAATAAATTTATATAGAAAGATAAAAAAGAAAGAACTTTTTTTTGTACAAAGCAACATCTTTTATTTTAAAAATAAATAAAAATAACCTCAAATGTACACATGCATAGATTGTCCATGTTAGACAATATTAAATGTCCGCCCATTTGATATATCAATAATATTACTGCAATAATTAGAAATAGTTATTTAAGATTATAATATTATAAATTAAAATATTATCATCCAATGTATGCTAAAAAAGATTTTTTTTTTTTTTGTTACTATTAACTTCCATAAAAAAACAAGTATTTTTAACGTATACGCATCTAAAAGCAAACATATTTTTTAGAAATTTTCAACACTAGGATTAAATTTTTAACTAAGAAATTTATAATTTCTAAGTTAAATATAATAGTTGATAACAGAAGGAAAGCTACAAAGAGCTAAACATTGATAATAACTATGTATACCGAAGAAAAACATACTTCATTGCAAATATTTTTTTTATAATTTGAAAATTGAATATAACGACTGAATTTAACTTAAATTGAATATAACGACTGAACTTAATAACTAAAAAAATTAATTAATGCTGTCTCAATTTATACTTATTTATTTTTTCATCAGTTAAAAACTATTTTCTATAATTATATGCATTTATTTAGAGTGTAGACAAAGTGTGCAGGACAGATTTCGTATTTACTTGTGGATACACACACACACACACACACACACACACACACACACACACACACACACACACACACACAAATAATGATAAAGGTATCTATCCAACAAATGGCTGTACTTTCTTTAATAGTTATATAATCACAGACCACGCGCGATTATAATATGATTTTTCAGCAGTATACTTGTATGCGTTAAGTATTAAGAAATATACCTTATAATTCACACATACATGTTTACATCGAATGCCGATTTGCATCGAAGAAGTGTTCGAAATATCGGAGTACTCTATTCAGACGAGAATTGTGCGCTGCGGTCATTGCGGAGATATAACAAAAGTTCCGTTCCAAGTTTCGTACCTTCAAGTTTCTCGTGCATTTTCACGCGGAGTCGCTTGTGTCTAAGAAAAGGAAACGATAAACTGAAACAACCAAAGCATGTCTGAGTCGTTAGCTCCGGAGACGAACGACCAGACGCCAGTTGATGCTTCATATTGTTTTAAATGGAGCAATTATCAAAATCATCTTTCCGAAGTTGTGAGACAACTTCTCGAAGAAGAATGTATGGTCGACGTGACGCTCTACGCCGGTGGCGAGCGTATCCAAGCTCATCGACTTGTTTTATGCGCTTGCAGCACCTTGTTTCAAGTACATAAACAATTATTCTACACTCCATTGTTTTTACTCAACGCGATGTTCTGCTTTTATTTTTATCAAATAAAAACAAAGTGTAACAATATTTGTTTTTTCTTCATAATAGACCACATGATTAACAATTATATCTATACAAAAATATTTATTTATTAAAGTGTTGTTTTAATAATTTATATCAACATTATTGAAAGTATTTATTATAATTTATGTACAATTATTTAAAAAATAAATTCTTTATTTTTATGAAATTATAAATATTATTGGAACTATATTATAATAATATAATTTTAAATGTAATATCAGTAAAATTTTTTAGGAAATTCTAAGCGAAGTTAACGAAGAACATCCTACTATAATTCTGAGCGACATATCTGCACAAGATGTTAGATCCATTGTAGAATTTAGTTATAATGGAGAAGTTAGAATACCTGTTGAAAATATAAATAATTTATTAGATGCTGCACATTCTTTGAAAATATGCGGCTTAATGGAAGTAAGCATAATTTAATATTTTCAATTTTTGTTTGAAATCTATAATTTTATTATATTTATATTTAAATAATTAATTTATTTTAGATCGATGGTCTTGACGAATTAGAAATAAATAATGAAAGCGATCTAAAAACTGAATCAGACATTTTGAATGAATTAATAAAAGAAGATGAAGAAGAAATGCAAATGTATGATATGATAAATGATGAAAGTGATAAGGGGAAAAAAAGAAAAATTTCAGATTCAGAAACAGAAATACATAAAAGGAGAAGAAAAAGTGTATGTAAAAAAGAATATACAGATGAAATGTTAGCAGCTGCTATTACTGATATTCGTGCCGGACGAACGTTATTAGAAGCAGCTTCTAGGAATCATATTCCTAGATCTACACTTTATATGCGTGCAAAAGCATTGAAAATACCTTTGAATCCTTCTAGAAATGAATATACCACTGAGGATATGAAAGCAGCAATACAAACAGTTCTTGGTATGTATTTTTTAATTTTTAATTTAATGTGTATACTTGTAAAAAAAAATTTTTCTTTATAGCTGGATCTAGTTTACAACAAGCTTCAGATATGTATGGGATCCCAAAAACAGTTTTATGGAGGAGGATACAAAAAGAAGGCTATCATTCAGCTAGACACGAAACAAGAAAAAATTATGGTGCTGAAAGAAGAGAAGCTGCTGTAAGAGCTTTAGAGAGGGGAGAAACTCTTACAAAAGTTGCAAATGAATATAAGGTGAGTGTATCGTAATTGTATCATGGTTTATAATGAAATAATTTTTTTCAAATATATTATTATATTATTTAGATTCCAAAAACAACGCTATTTCGAGACAAAGCTCGGTTAGTGGATCAAGGAAAATTGCCACTATCTTTTTGGAAAAAAAGAAAAACTGAAAGCGAAGACCAGAAACGATCTCGATTAGAAGAAGCAGTTGCTGCATGCAAAGATGGTAAAATGTCTCAAGCAACAGCATCTGTAACTTATCAAATACCTAAAACTACTATATGGAGACGCTTACAAAAAGAAATTGACAGAAAAACGATACCAATAAAAAAACAGTTACAAAAAAATGAACTTGATGATGTAAAAAGTCCAGAAATTGTTAAAGCAGAAGATTTAAATGAAACAGATTTTGAAGCATATTGCCAAGTAAGATATTTCATTGTTTGGCAGCTTTAGAAATGAAATAATAGAAAACAAGTTTCTAAATTATGAAATTTTATATATTATATTTAAATAATTAAATTTCATACTTGCTTTTTTACAGGCTGATACAGAAATGAATATCACATATATAGATGAAAATAATGAAATATCAGACGACCCTGTGATAATTCTTACAAGTGGAGATGTAGAAGAACTTAATTTACCAAATAGATCGTTGGTGGTAGTGCATGAAGTATGTATTATAAAATTTTTATGTTCCTAAAATTCATGTAATAGATTATAATTTCAGATAATTTTAATTTTAAATCTAACTAAAATCAATGCAATAACATTATTAATTTTTTTTAGGGCACTGATGAAAATTTTATATCATGTGGTTTAGAATTAGACGAAACTGAAACATTTGAATCCAAAAGTTAACAGTCAATTTACAAATACAGAGATATAAATTTTTTGTAAATATAGTTTATAAGAATTTATTTATGTTAAAAAGTCAGGATTATAAATTTGTTTTAATTGAAAAGCGTTAATATTAAAATTTTATAAAAATTATTTTCTTCACATTAATTAAAGATTTTTGAATTATTTTATTATAAAAATATGATTTATTTTTTTCCCTTGCCATCTTCTTTCCTTTCATGCTTTATAGGAAAATATTACTATATTATTTATTTACATCTATAATAATTATATGCATTATATTTTTACAGTAATTTGCTGTATACATATAACTGAAATAATTTTACAAATAAATAAAAGAAATACATTTCCTTATTTGATTCATACTTCTTATATATCAGTCACGCTTTATATTATTATTATACTTATGATAATTAGAAAAAGAAAATTTAGTCATCATGAAAATTATAAATAAAAAAAAATAATGTTTATGAGAATAAAAGAAGATGTCGGCAGTCGTATGTTCGCATTAACAGATGCGCTTGATGTATATTTGAAAAAATAATAAAATAAAAAGAAAATTTTTTTTTATAAAAACTATATAAGTATCAATTTTGAATATAGCGTACGCATAAAAATTGAAAACACATAGCACTATGAGTGGCGGATTAAGGAATTAATATTTTTAAGATTGTAACCTCTCCCTCCAATCACAAGAGTGTATGTATATGCCAAACCTGTATGTATATGCGCATTGGTTAGTTTCTAAGCACCGCAACCGGCAGCAACGCGCCATACTCTTTTTATTTATCAATCAAACAAGTTGTCACGCTTCTGGTAACAGAATTGAAGTTTTTTCCCATTGACATTTTTTACAATGAAGATTGAAGAAGTTAAGAGTACGGCGAAAACTCAAAGAATTTCTGCACATACGCACATAAAGGGTTTGGGACTTGACGAAAATGGAAATGCCATACAATTTGCAGCCGGTCTCGTGGGTCAAGAAATGGCTCGAGAGGTTAACTTTTTGTTTTCACTTATAATTTTTTGAAATTTTTAAGAAAATATTTGCTTTTTATTTTATTTTTTATATTATTTAATTGCTACCGTACCTTATTCTTATAATATTTAATTAAAAAATTTAAATACATTATTTACTATTAGGTATAATGTATTAAATAAAACTTTTTGCATTCACAATAGGCTGCTGGAGTTGTTGTTGATATGATAAGAACTAAAAAAATGTCCGGTCGTGCAATTTTATTTGCTGGTCCACCGGGAACTGGGAAAACAGCGATAGCTTTAGCAATAGCTCAAGAATTAGGTAATAAAGTACCATTCTGTCCTATGGTAGGTTCTGAAGTTTATAGTTCTGAAATAAAGAAAACCGAAGTACTTATGGAAAACTTCAGAAGAGCTATTGGTTTAAGAATTAAAGAGACAAAAGAAGTATACGAAGGAGAAGTTACAGAATTATCACCTGTAGAGACTGAAAATCCAATGGGTGGTTATGGAAAAACAGTGTCACACGTTGTTATTGGACTTAAAACCGCAAAAGGAACAAAACAATTAAAACTTGATCCTTTGATCTACGAATCTTTGCAAAAAGAAAAAGTTGAAGTCGGAGACGTTATTTATATCGAAGCAAACAGTGGTGCTGTCAAGAGACAAGGTAGAAGCGACAATTATGCTACAGAGTTTGATTTAGAAGCTGAAGAATACGTTCCGTTGCCTAAAGGAGACGTTCACAAAAAGAAGGAAGTTATTCAAGATGTAACATTACATGATTTAGATGTTGCAAATGCAAAACCTCAAGGAGGACAAGATATAATGTCTATGATGGGGCAATTAATGAAACCAAAGAAAACAGAAATTACAGGTTTGTATTAAAAAAAATGTATATAATATACAAATAATAATTTTTTTTCTCAACTTTTATTTGCAGATAAATTGAGAAAGGAAATCAATAAAATAGTCAATAAATACATTGATCAGGGAATAGCTGAATTAGTACCCGGTGTGTTATTCATCGACGAAGTTCACATGTTAGATATCGAAACGTTTACGTATCTTCATAGAGCTTTAGAAACAGCAATTGCACCTATTGTAATTTTCGCAACAAATCGTGGACAATGCGTGATTCGTGGAACAGAGGATATTGTCTCTCCACATGGTGTACCTTTAGATCTTCTAGATAGGCTTCTTATAATTAAGACTTTGCCATATTCAAGGCCTGAAATTGAACAAATTGTCAAGCTAAGGGCGGTTACGGAAGGTTTACAACTCGAAGACGAAGCTCTCACATTACTCAGCGAACTTGGTACAAAAACGACTCTTAGATACGTAGTTCAATTATTAACGCCGGCATCTTTAACGGCCAAAATTAACGGAAGGACAAGTATAAAGAAAGAAGATATAGAGGAAGTTAAGAATTTGTTCCTCGATGCAAAATCATCGGCAAAAATTCTTTCACAACAAAAGGACAAATTTATGAAATAATATTTAATTTAAGTTTATTAAAAGTTAAGTTACAAATATTTTATAATAAAATGTTTAAGAAAATAACTTCACAAGAGTTTTGTGAATTTGTAAAAATCAATAAATTAGAGTATTTTATTTAACAAAACTTAAATAATATGTAAAAGTGTAAATGTTTTAAATAATAATTTTTCACTTTAAAAATATTCTGTATTTGTGTTTTAATAAATCACAGATCACAAAAAAATAGTTTAAATTCGTTTATCGTTGCTTTTCCAAATGAAAATTGTGATCATAAGATAGTTGATAAACAACTAATATTATTTTTTACGATAGAAGACGTCACTGGTATTACGAAAAATAATTTAATTTAGAAATTTATTTACCGTCAATTTGTTATGATTGCAAGTAAATATAAAAAAATTCAAAATGTATTTAATAAAAAACGGATATCGGTATAGAAGCAATACGTAAACTTAATTTTTTTCAATTAACTTTCTCAACGATTAATGGTAAAAATATTTTAAATTAAATTACTTGGTAAACTTTTAAAGCGCTTTAAACAATATTAATAATTCTTGCGCGCAAAATTTTTTAATTCACGATGGAAAATTTGTAACTCGATAAAATTTTAAATAACGCGGAGCGCGCGATATTGCTAAAATTTTACGCAACGCTTACACGCTCACTTGTATGGTTAAAAATTTTGAAAAATTAAACCGCGTCGCGCGAAAATTTAACGAAGAGTATACGCGTTCCCGGGGGAGGTTACGCTTTCAGGGTTAAGCGGTTAACACGCGGAAAAAGAGCTCGCGTAATCGCGCGCGCGCGCGCGCGCGAATGCAACGCGTTGTGACATCGTTAAGCGAGATAAAATCTACCACGTGCGAGTATATATAAAAGGTTCGACGAGCACGTTCGACGCTACGTAGTTAACGCGGTCTCGGACGAGACACGAACTTTTCTTCGAAAAGCGAATGTTACGGAATATGCGAGCCGCTTTTTGCCCGATTAATTGTCGTGGTTGTCATTATTGTTGCTCTTGTTGATTTAACGCTTGTGTGTATATATATATATAGCCGTAAGTTTGCCAGCCAATTTGCTTTGAACATTAATTTTTGTGGATCTTCAAGAGCGTAAGTATAGGTGTTTAAATATAAAATTTGCTGTGTCTCTGATAATGTGTTTGTGTACAAAAGTGTATGTTAATTTAATCTTATTGCGTTTAATTAGCTATTATTATAAGTGAAAATTAAAAAAGAAAAAAAAAAAAAAAAAAAAAAAAAAATAATAATAATAATTTTTCGTTTTTATAAAATAATCAATTTTATAAATCCATTTATAATAAAATTATTATTTAAAGTGAAAATCTGTTACGATTACTATAATCCGTTATTTCTTCTGCATTAAACGTTTTTTTTTAACAATATTAAACGAGAAAATAATTTCAGGAGATAACGCGAGCTATGCAGTCGACGTTAAGATTTTCACAAAGTTCGAGGCTGTTCTTGCTGCGCGAGGGTGCAAAGATGCACGCGCGCCGACGACTCAGTCTCGCGTTCGCGAGACGATGCAACAAGTTCGAGGAAGTTTTTTCGTTGAGGGAAGAATTTCAAGGGAGACATATCGGACCACGGGAACACGAGCAGACGGACATGCTTCAAGTTCTTGGGCTCAAGGTGCGCGATGTACTTTTTGTTTTTTTTTTTTCTTTTTCTCTTTTTTTTTTTTAGGAGGGTTTACTTTTTATTTACAAAAAATTATTCGCGCGTTAAGTTTTTTTTTTTTTGTGAATCATTTTTAAATTACGCGCGCTCGTATGTAATTTTATACCGATATAATTTTTTTGATAATTTTGATATTTAATTATTTCATATTTATAGTTTTTTATCGCCTCGGTATATATTCGTGAAATTTCAATGTACATTTCCGCATCAAATTCAATGAAAAAATAAATCGAACTATTTAAAGTTATATTTATGACTAACGGGATTTTCAAATTGATGCACTTATAGATTATAATGCGATATACAAACTATCGTATTACGATTATTCTTTAAAAAGATAATTTAATGTAAACTGTGAAATTTTTCTAAATATTGAAAAATCCCATATTTTAGCATTTAATATATTTTTATCGAGATGAAAAATTTTTCAAATAGTATTCTATCGCAAGTTCAAATTACTAATTTTAACGAATGAATAATCATCGTTACAGACTTTGGAAGATCTAACGGAAAAGGCTGTCCCAACGAAAATTCTTCATAGGAAGGACTTGGCTATCGATGATCCAGTGAGTAAGTATTTAACGCGTTGTAACGTTATTAATTATCAGTAAAGTCAAAGTTATACCGTAAACATTTTTTTCGTTACCTCAAAAATTAATTAATCGTTCTCGTGCCTCCAAAATACGTAGCAAGCAGTCGTAGTTTGCGAACGAATAAAATAAAAAAAAAAAATTTGATAAATTTGACAACAAACACGTGACCTTAGTCACGAGACAATAAATTCGGGTGTACGTCGAGTTGTGATATTATATGTTCGTTTATGCGATAACCCCGGATAAAGGTCAATTATTCGAGTACAATAAAAGTCTTCGAACGTTAAATAAGAAATTTCATTCAGCTTAACTAATAATAATTATTTTATAATTGTATTTTTCAATTATTGCATATTTACAATAAATTTAAAACGCACGAGCTTAAATTTTTATAATAAAAAGAACACTTAAAAATCCCATCGTTTGTTCTTCTTTAAAAATTATTTTATTAATTTATGCTATCGACTATAATAAAATGAATATTAAATTTCCATTTCATTTTTTTTTTTTTTTTTTCGTTTTTAGAAAACAACACGTAACAATATATTATTTTTACTCTAGTTATAAAAGCGAAAAAATTTCCAATCGTTCAAAAATAAAATCGTTCAAAAATTCAACGAAAGAGAACGCGATAGATCGTAAGTTTTTTTTTTCCCCCGTCTTATCGGAGGTCACTATATCATTCTCGTGTTCCGAAATCGAATCTATCTCACGCTAAATGTCGGCAATGAGAGAGAAAACGAGCGATCGCTCGCGCGCTAAATAACACAACGTTTACGTCCTACATATTTATACGAATTCGACGATTACTGCATTAAAGACAAGATCCCCCGCAAAGTCGTTTTCGAACGCTGGATTTATCATTTGGCAATTATTTATCAAGAATTTGATATCAAGAATTTTTTTTCTTTTTTTTTCTTTCAATCTTTGTTTTCAGCCGAGTTCGAGCTGATAAAGAAAATCGGCGAGATCGCTGATAAAAATCAAATATGGCGAAGCTACATCGGTATGGGATATTACAATTGTTGCGTACCGCATACAATAATGCGTAACATTTTTGAAAATCCAGGATGGTAAATTTTACTTTATACTATTAAATAAAATATTAGATCCCCTTTGGTTATCGTTAATCAAAGTTTTTTCATAATAAAGTATCGATTTTTTTTTTTTTTTTTTCATAAAGATCAATTTTCTAATATTAAGAAATTATACAGTTACGAAATAATGTTTTGTTATTTAACAAGTTTATCGATAAAACGTTCGATCGCGACAAAGGTTACGGCGGTGCCTTATTAGGTGTAATTTTTGATAAAATTTTATAATTAACTATATTTTTCGTCATGAGACAGCGATACTTTTATCACAATTTAAAAAAATGTTATTTCGCATATTTGCAAAATTTTTATCACTTTCGTTGTAAAAAAAAAAAAAATATATATATATATATATATTCAGATGTTAAATAATAATATAACGTCAATGGTTTTTAAATTTGCGATTATAAAATTAAAAAAAGAAAAAAAAAAAAAAAATTCCAATTTTTGATTAACTTTATCGCTGAATCTAAGATTGTTGTTATCTTTTTACATAAACATTATTTCATTTATTAATTTTTTTAATAATTAAATAATAGTAGAATTATTAAGAATTTTTAAAACTTGAATGTCACTGATTTCAATAAACAACTTTTCAAAGTTTACCCAATACTCGCGACGAGCTTTATGAAAATCTAAAAAAAATGTTCGAAAAAAAAAAAAAAAAAAAGAAACTAATTTAATGATCAGGACAACGCAATATACACCATATCAGCCGGAGATAGCTCAAGGTCGTTTGGAAAGTTTATTAAACTATCAAACGATGATTTGCGACTTTACGGGTCTCGAGGTAGCGAACGCTTCCCTGCTCGACGAAGGTACCGCGGCCGCGGAGGCTCTCGGTCTCGCGCATCGTTACAACAAGCGCAAGCGCATCTTCGTCTCGGACAAGGTGCATCCACAGACAGTGAGCGTTATAGCCACACGGGCTACCTCCCTTGGACTGGATCTCCAGGTGGGCGATGTGTTCAAAGCCGATACCAGCAGCAAGGACATTGCCGGCATCCTCTTGCAGTATCCCGACACGAGCGGCACCATTTATGATTTCACGAGCGTCGTGAAGAAGGCGCACGTCGATGGTGTGAGTTGACCTTTTTATTTTATTTTATTTTATTTATTTTTTTTTTTTCCCAACCGCGCTTTTGATTATCGATAAATGAATTTCTTGCTATTTAAGTAAAGCAGAAAAAGCGTAGAAAAAGCGTAGAAAAATTGTTGGTCGGAGAAAAAGTACGTTAAGAAGTTATTTACCCTTGTTTATTGTTCCCGAAGAAAATTTTTAAAAGATTATTATAAATTTTAAAAGCTTTTTAAAATTTATCGTCGCTGTAAATGTTTTTATCAACGGAAACGATTTATGAAATTGAATTGCATACAACGTTATCGTGTCTAACGTAATAACGCACGATTGAATAATATAAATATATCGTCAGTTTAGCGCTTACAATATATATATATATATATATATATATATATATATATATATATATATATATATATATATATATATATATATATATATATATATCCCTGATTTTTCCATTAAAAATTATTTGATATTTTTTTAAATTAAAATAAAAACTAACGACAAAGATATTTCGAAAATCCCGTATACGCAGACGCTCGTGTGCGCGGCGACGGATCTGCTCTCGTTGGCGATCGCCAAGCCACCCGGCGAATTCGACGTCGACATTTGCGTGGGCACGAGTCAGCGTTTCGGCGTGCCGCTCGGTTACGGCGGACCGCACGCGGGTTTCTTCGCCTGTCGGCAGAAGCTCGTGCGTCTTATGCCGGGACGCATGATCGGCGTAACCCGGGACGCCGACGATCGCGAAGCTTACCGATTGGCGCTGCAGACGCGCGAGCAGCACATACGCCGGGACAAGGCGACCAGCAACATTTGCACCGCTCAGGCGCTCCTCGCCAACATGTCCGCGATGTACGCGGTTTATCACGGACCCCAAGGTATCAAAGATATCGCTAGCAGGGTGCACAAGTTGACGGTCGCCTTGGCGGAAGGATTGAAAGCCGACGGACACGAGCTTTGCAACCAGCACTATTTTGACACTTTGACGGTGAAGCCCAAGCTTTCGATCGACGTTGTTAAGAGGAACGCGGAAGCCGCAAAGATTAATTTCAGGTAAGCGATAATCTTTTAATTTTATCCTCGATAATGTAATTATTCTTATGCTTTTTTTTTTTTTTTTTTTTTTTTTTAATTACCATCGTACGATGATTCTTTTATTCAGATACAATCAAGATAACACCGTAGGAATATCTTTAGACGAAACGACGAAACCCGAAGACGTTAACGATTTGTATAAAGTATTTTTAACCGATACAACGATCGACAAAGTCATCAACAGCGGTGCTACCGAGGGAAAGGATTTGAGCGCCTCGCCGTTCCATCGTACGAGTTCTTACTTGGAGCATCCTGTGTTTAATTCGTATCATTCGGAAACGAGGATCGTTCGATACATGAAAACGTTGGAGAACAAAGATATTTCTCTCGTACATAGCATGATTCCATTGGTAAGATATAATTTGTTCGTTGGATGAATAATCTAGATGATGTATTAATACATATATTCCGTTTAAAATATTTTTAAACGTCGTCCAGGGTTCCTGCACGATGAAATTAAACTCAACGACGGAGATGATGCCGTGCAGCTTCAAAGGCTTCACGGATATTCACCCGTTCGCGCCCCAAGATCAATCCCAAGGCTATCAACGGATGTTCCTCGAGCTGGAACGCGATCTTTGCGAGATCACGGGCTACGACAGCATAAGCTTCCAGCCGAACAGCGGCGCTCAAGGCGAATACGCCGGTTTGCGAGCGATTCAGTGCTACCACGAGTCTCGGGGTGACAAAAATCGGCACGTGTGCCTGATACCGGTATCGGCCCACGGCACCAATCCGGCGTCCGCGCAGATGGCCGGAATGAAGGTCGAGCCCATCAACGTCAGAAAGGACGGCTCTGTCGACATCGAGCATCTCAAAGCCATGACCGAAAAATTCAAGGATAAACTCTCTTGTCTGATGATAACGTATCCGTCGACCAATGGCGTTTTCGAGGAAACGATCGGCGACGTGTGCGAACTCGTGCACCAGGCCGGCGGTCAAGTATATCTCGACGGAGCAAATATGAACGCTCAAGTGGGTCTCTGCAGACCCGGAGATTACGGTAGCGACGTGTCGCATCTCAACTTGCACAAGACATTTTGCATACCCCATGGTGGTGGCGGTCCCGGTATGGGACCGATCGGTGTGAAGAAACACTTGGCCCCGTTCTTACCTAGTCATCCGGTTGTCGACCCGTCCACCGGCGAAATTAAGGTAATGGGCTAAAGTTTCATTTAATTGAGAATTTTATAATTCTTTAGCACGATTAAATAAAATAAATAATAATGCTTGTTTTATAATAAACTTAAATAATACGTGCACAGTCGACCCAAGGCTTAGGAGCGGTCTCGGCCGCACCTTACGGTTCATCGGCTATCCTACCGATTTCCTGGGCATACATTAAAATGATGGGTCCACGTGGCTTGCGAAAAGCTACCCAAGTCGCCATTCTTAACGCGAACTATATGAGCAAACGATTGGAGGAGTATTACAAAACTTTGTACAAAGGTTCATCCGGCCTCGTCGCGCATGAATTTATTCTCGATATTCGAGACCTCAAAAAGAGCGCCAATATCGAGGCCGTAGATATTGCCAAAAGACTGATGGATTACGGTTTCCATGCGCCCACTATGAGTTGGCCGGTTGCCGGTACTCTCATGATCGAGCCGACCGAGTCCGAGGATAAAATTGAACTTGACCGATTCTGCGATGCGCTTATTCGTAAGTTCTTTTAATCTTTTTCTTTTAGAAAATTTAAAGTTGAAGAAATTCATCTCTATGTGAAATTTTCTTATTTTTCTTCGCTCTTTGAAGTTATAAGAAAAGAAATTCAAGATATCGAGGACGGAAAGTTGGATGCCAGTATTAATCCCCTTAAAATGGCACCTCACACGCAAGAACAAGTTATAACTGATAAATGGGATCGGCCTTATTCTAGAGAACTCGCGGCTTTCCCAGCGGTATGTATTTTTTATTGATTGTAATACGTTTATCGAGAAAAAATATTTATCATAATCTTATTGCGTGTTTCAGCCTTTCGTTAAAGGAAGTACAAAAATGTGGCCGACTGTTGGAAGAATTGACGATATTTATGGTGACAAAAATCTCTTCTGTACCTGTCCACCGATTTTGCCTCAACAATAGGCATGAATCATATGTACATATGTTAATTTATTGATAGCTCTAGAGATGTTTTACATAATTATAGTTAAAAGGTATTAAGGACGCGGTTATGATATACGTAATGTTTGTAAATATTACCATTAGGAATTATACTTAGAATAAGATTTTTTTTATTGTTCTTAATTATTTTACAACGAATAAATCATCAACTCATTTTAAATAAATTCATCGAGTTGTTTTTATAAAAAAATTCATTAAATAAAGGATTACAAAAAAAATTTCAGCTTCGTACTAATTTACAGACCAGGCATTATATACGCCACATTTTCAAGAACGGTTGAAAGAACCTTTGGATCAGCCCCATTCATTTCAGGTATCTGTTGTGTAAGACAAAGTAATGGTCCAAGGGCACATAATAGAGAGTCTAAAAGTAGGGGCAAACTTCCCGAAACCGTTATTTGCCCTTCGTGCTCCTTCAATCTTTTGCCTATTATTGTTAAGCTTTCGCCAAGTAAAGTTAAGTGTGCAGCTATGTCTATTGGTTGAGTTCCAGTAACTTTGTACATTCCTGTCCCTAAGTAAGGCTCATTGTGCAAATCTTTACCTATTTTATTTGGAGGTGATACAGGTACTTTATTACCAACGATTGGATTCCCAAGTTGTATTGTTTTTTTAGGTGAAATAGTATCTCTATTACCTTTAAAGAAATAATTGCATAATTTTCTATAATAATGAAATATTTTTCAAATAATAATTCAGCATAATTTATAATTTACCTATTTTATTTATAAATTTACGATTAGATACTGAAGGCATTTTATCATCTCTATCTCTATTTATCATAGGGGGTTTTAAAGCCATTCTTTTAGCCCGTTTTCTCCAGTTATATTTTTCAAGATTTGGTACTGTGGCCCACAACTCTCCCAATTTCTTTGATATCGTTGCAAAATCTATTGATATTTAATTTAAATTAAAATTTATGTACATCATGCGCATATTCCATTTTAAAATTTACCTAAATTAGGATGATGTTCCACTAATTGTTGCCTAGCTTCTTTGGCCCACAGCATATATGCTGTAAATCTGGTTTTCTAAAAAATAATAATATAATTATTCTAGCGTTAATTAAAAATTTTAAAATATAAATGTAGCAAATTTTTTATTTCTTTACTCCTTTATCTTTTCGCTGTGCTTTTGAAGGTTTGTTGATCACTTTACCATCTTTGATTATCAGCTTCTTTTTATACTTTTCTAACATGTATAAGCTACTTTTTGCTTGAGATGGAATTTCCGATTGTTCAGGTGGTTCAAGTTTTGTAAATCCAGTTGTTTCTACTTCAGTTTCAACTTCATCCATCATCAGGGGATCAATCTCATCATCGGATGATGATTCTGAACTTGTTCCATCGTCATTTTCAATTCCATTAGCACTTTCAGAATCTGAATCAGATGAGTCTTCATCAGTTTCTGAACTAGATTCCTGTCTGTTATCTTGTTTAAATTGTACCACAGGTGACTCAAAATGTTTCCTTTGTTGAAATGCATTTGTTAAATGTACAGAATTTGTTTGTTGTATAGAATTTGTTTGTTGTACGGAATTTGTATGCTGTGTAGTATTAATATTTTGAAAATTCTTTTGCTGCAATTGCTGTTCATATTTTTCTAGTAATTGCTGAGCGTGAAGTT
Organism: Chalcis sispes; assembly: GCA_949987625.1. Taxonomy (NCBI): domain Eukaryota; kingdom Metazoa; phylum Arthropoda; class Insecta; order Hymenoptera; family Chalcididae; genus Chalcis; species Chalcis sispes. Next base: position 3,333,025 of record OX465095.1, on the reverse strand, counting down.
GATGTGCTTGCTGTTGTGCTCTTTGCCTTTTTAATTTGTGTTCTGTAAAATCATCCGGAGATTCAAAATCAACTAGTTTTGATGACTTTTTGCGTACTCTGCCACTTCGTGAAATTCCAGTAACTTCTAGATCTGCAATATTAAAAAGACTGTATCTTGCCAAGAAAAGGATAAAGTTCAAACTACTTTGCAAAACCTAACTAACTATGAATATACATGCATTTACGAAATTTAATAATATACAATCAAGCAAAAATACTTTTTGAAATATTTATAATAAATGCGTTAATAATTATTAAAAATTTTAAATTATTATAAAATTTATATAATAGTCATTTAAAGCTGGAGAATGCTACTTGATTCTAAAAGAAAATTGGATAAAAAATAATTAAATTACATAAGCTGTTACTTGAATACAAATCTACAAAGATTAATCTTTCAACGTTAAAGTAGCAGTTAAAAAACAACTAAATACAAGAATTATAAATATAAAAACTTTAACTACATTAACAAGTACACATTTTTCAAAACATAACCTAGCTAAGTAAAACATTCAAAAAATAATAAACAATTATCCTCACCGTCATTCTTTTGATTTTTTGGTGTCGAAAAGTAGTCCATTATATCATCAATTGTTTACATTTACAAATCATTTATTTTAATAGATAATCAGAAATTTTTATCCCGGCGAAACACAGATTGCGACGTGCTCGCTCGTCTAAAACGTTTTAATCGAGCGCCCCCTCCTATTTCTATTTTACGAATTTTCATTTGAAAAATCATTTTTTATTATATTAGAAAATATTAATTATATCTTAAAGGATTTTACTTAATGATTGTAATAGCAATTTTTCATTAATTTTAAATACAATAAGATTGTAGATCAACTGCGTTAACTTTGAGAGATTGTTGTTGCATAACAAAGCAATATCGCGGAATCTTTAATATTGCGAAGTATCAAGATTAAAACTTAATAACTCGTTAACAATTTTGAATACGAAAGCGGTGTTTGACAATTATCTACATTATTATTAATTTATTTATATATTAAACATTTGATTTGCAATTCCCGCAAAATACAAATGCTGTTTCCGGTCTACTACTGTGATCAGCTGAGCTATTGATGTTTTCTTCTTTATGTTTTTTTGAAAATTTAAACATACTTTTTTAATTTATTCGATGTAACAATAAAAATCAAAATTTTTAAAAACGTGTAATACTATGGCAAACATTTAATGATAATTAACAAATAATTATAAATTTATTATTAATTTAAGACATCATTTCCGGGTTTTCAAATTTCGCTATTTTCAAAACGTAAGGTTATTGCTTAAGAATACGTTTATATTTTACTTCTTTTTTTTTTATATATTGTAAAAAATAATAATGATACAAAAATTAATATTAAAAGAATTATATTTATTAAAAAATTTATTTACAAAATATTATTCTATATCATCTTGTTGATGCCATCCATCTTCATCGGATAAAAATCTTCTTTTGTGACTTGTGTTCATGTATGGTCTTAATGCCCATTCTGTATCTGCTGCAGCAGGTGCATCCAATGTTCCTAATTTTATCTCATACAATTTCAACTGAAATCTGGGTCCAACTTCTGTTAATTCAATATCTTTTCCATTTACCTTTTTATAAGTATGATGACGGAAACAAATGTAATCATCGTGATTGGCAAATGTAATGACTCTTTTACTATCTTCTTTGGGAACAGGAAAGAGGTACTTTAGAATACTCATTGTCCTTAAGCCCAATTTTGTTTTGAAATTATGAAATATTAAATGAGGATATTGTTCAGACATAGTTCCAATATCAGGAATGTCGTGTCGCATAATAACATCGGACATTGTAAAATATGCTGTAGGTCCATAAGGTAAATGACAAATTATTAAAGAATCTGGAACACCTCTATGTTCATGGATGATTATGAAATCTGTGACATCATTGGCACGACAAGCATGAATAAGTTGCTTCATTTCATAATTGCCACGATTCATTCTTTGAGAATTTGGAAAAATTAAACGTATTTCCTTGGCGAACATTTTTAGTCTCGCACTTGGATCACGAGATGTTGTGACAACAATTTTTGGATCTTCTACACCAGCCCATCTGTATTCATCGTCTTCATTTGAACCCAATGCTCCACCCATCTCCGTACCTTGAACAACTGCAAGTTCTGGACCTGCATCTTCCCATTCTGCTTTTCTTTGAAGGTATAACGCGGAACTTCTTAAATCTGGATGAATAGGAATATTTTCTTCTAGACTCCTTTTTATTTTATCCTTTTTTTCTTGAATGGTCTTTAACTTATCTTGTTTCGATTTTCTATAGAGATATTCTCTCCTAAGACGTGCTTGCCTTCGTAACATTTTTATTAAATTTTATTATTCAATCTTAAATAAAACTCTACTATGTGCCTTTAAATTGTTCGGAAACTTGTATTATTTTATTGTTTTTAATCTACATTTGATCGCGCGTTTAAGGTGAAACATTTAGGTTATGTTTGTTTATTAGTACACGTGCAAGTGTCAACTGTGTCGGTAAGGTCAATTGCGATTTTGACTGTTATTATCAACACTATATAACAATGGTGTGTAAATTAGCGCGATAATCGCTAGATGGCATATAATGATCAAAATTTGAATAATTAATAATCATGTATAACGAGGCTTACTGTTCTTAACCGTTGAGCCAATAAAATTCAATATTCATTCGTTCAATAATTAATTGCTCTTACAATCATGAATAGATAAACAAAATTATTTCTTAAAATAATATTTTTCAAAGATCGATGATAAATATTTGTGATACTTTTTTCAAAATATATAGATGCTTGTAATAAGTAAATATATAATAAGATTTATTACATGTAAAATCTTTACTATTATTTAAGTCGATACTAATGCCTCGTGCAATTTAAATATATAAAACATTAACATTAACATGTTTTATGAATTTTTTAAGAAATTTTCGTTTTTTTATGCAATTTTTAAGAAAAATTTAATTAACGCGTAAAAAATAATGAAATCACGAGTAAAATTTCGCTGTAATTAAGCAGTCACTTTAACCGAAATGAAACTTTTTTTTTTTAATTTTAGCGCCCGTTCAATTATACAAAATTAAATTTCGCTATTGAAAAATATTTGAAAAATTTCGCAGATAACAATCCAACGATTCGAGAGTACGAAAATTTTAAAATTATATATCGCTTCGTATGTAACTATTATTCGTCTCCCTATTTTTTTTCTCGGATGAAAATATATAAATAAAATAGAGATTAAGAAAGAAATACGTAAAGAGAAATGAAACAATAATCCACCGGTGGAACAATCCGCGCGGGAGCGATCTCTTACTAATTCGCGAGATAATATTTCGCAATATCATAATTGATCGGGCACACGGGAGAACAAACGAGAAAATCTTCAGAGCGAATAGATAATTGGAAAGATCTCGTTGTATATATATATATATATATATATATATATATATATATATATATATATATATATATATATATATATATATATATATATATATATATATATATAACCGCGGGATCCGAAAGTAATTCAATATATAAAAGGTGTGGGCGAGGTGAAATGTATTTATATATAAATTTGTATCTGTGTAAAATATAAATTAAGCTCAAAAAGTAGCTCGCGCTTCCATACGGCAACGATCGTAAGCTCCATTATGCGAAGAAAGCGTAGGATTCGTACATACGTTTTTCCGCCGTGTGTATACACGCGCGCGCGCACACACACACACACACACGCGTAAATAGGCGTACACAGGCACATTTAGGAGAAGTTCAGGAGGCGCGCGAGTAATCAGATTAACGTCTCTCTCGATGCGTTAGCTGCACTTCCTCGAGTACAGCTAATTACATCCAGGAGCGCGGCGCGTCGTATATTTTTTCTCACGTCCGATGGTCTGCTTTTTTTTTTTCTTCATTTACTCCTTCTGCCGGGGCTTCTTCTTTGCTCTCTCTCTTTTTCTTTTACTTTTACGCGATACGCGCGCGGCAGCTACTTTGCCTTCGCATTTGTCCGTATGTATAAAAAGAAGCGAACGAGCGTTTCTGTAGGTCCCTCATAAATAATTAAAGAGGCCGACGCTGTTGTATACATATACATCGGAGCGCGCGCGCGACCCGAGTGTATCAAAATTCCAAATTACGAGCTCGCGAGAGAAAGAAAAAAATAGATAGAGAGAAAACGCCCGGAATCATGCGTCCGCGGGGTGTTTTCGGCCAGAAAATTTATTCAAGCTGTTGGTGAGAGAGAGAGAGAGAGAGAGAGAGAAATGGAGAGAACGTGCGGATGGTTTCCCTCTTGATGAGCGTGTGCTTTTGAATAAGTTTGTATGAATGAAGAACGGCGGTTCTCTTTTACGTAAACTATTTGGCCAGGAAAAAATGAGCTTACGTGGCCAGAGGTTAGTTTAATGTGGGATTATGATGTGCAAATGGATATAAGATGAGTCGCATGAGAAATTTTAGATGAAAATATTCATGCGTTACAAAGCAGTGAAATATTTTTATCATGCATATAAAATAAATAAGAAATTAATTAAAAATTAAAATTAGCGAAAATTTGAATAATGTTTGAAGAAAAAAAATTGAAGTAACTGTTTTTATTTCATTTTTTTTTTTTTTTTTTTTTTTTTTTTTTTTTTTAATTATTTTGTAAACTTGCACAATATATTCAGATATGGAATTTATCGATTCTTAACGGTAGTACAGTAATTATAAAAATATAAGAATAATGCCGATACAGTTAAATTTATACATTTATTAAGTATTAAATACTTATATTGTAACTTCTTACTCATAATATACATTTTACTTTAGAATAAACAGTTGAATAATACTGAATTTTTCATATCTCGTTGAGAAAGACTTTTGAGAAGTAAAAAAATAATTTTAACAAATTTATTTAGTAGGTACATTCGAGTGTTAATTACGATTTATCAAATATAATTGATTGTTATTTTCTATATGATACTTACAAAATTATCATTTATTAGTTTTCAATGTATGTATGGTAATATTTTTAAAAAACTAAATATTTTCTTTAAAATAATCTCATCTTAAGCGTAGTATTTTGAGAAAGCGAACGAAATTTAATTGTAAATAATCACCGTTACGCGATACAATTGAAACTACAGCGAGTAAGCAAGGGCCATAAATAGCCCGTAAATAAATCAAAACGTCGAATGTGCACAAAACACACGCGTCATAATCCTTGCACTCATAAAGCAGCCAAATAAAGAAACTAACTCAACGAAGAAGAAGAAGAAGAAGAAGAAGACACGAAAAAGAAAAGAAAGAAAAAGAAAAAAAGAAAACGAACAGCTAGCGCAAGATCCCAAAAGGAGTATACAACGCGAAGTAGGGGATGCGCGCTTTGTTGATCTCGATGAAGAGCCGCGTTTGTTCGTCGCGCTCGTAAAGTAACACACACGCACACACACACACACATATATATATATATATATATAATACGTCGTCGCGAGAGGAGCTTTACAAGAGGTCTCTCTCTCTCCGGGCATCGAATGCCGTACGTTTATGCGCCATGTCGATTCATAGAAATAAGGGAGAGAAATATTTCGGCTCTTTTCCGCGTTCGAAAAATTTATGCTCATCTGGCGAAACTTGGATGTTACTTTACGTGGGGTCCAAATCGTCCGTGAAAACGCCTGGCGTTTACCGACTGGATAAAAATAAGGTCGCTTAATAAATGACTAACGCAGCAATGGCCGCTATTGACGTTATTAAGGATAAAGTTTTTATTTTTATTTATAATTTACTATAATGTTTGAAGTTGTTTTTGTTGCATTTTGTTAAATTATCGGTGAAATAAGAAATATATTTTTATTTTATCGTGAATTTAAGCGTGTATCCGAATATTGCACTTTTAATATTTCGTGATTTGATTATATCGATATAAAAGTATTCAAATTGAGATATTTTCTTTTACCACAAGACGCAGTTTTTATTCGACTCATTGTGTAATAAAAAATACAAAACTATTAAATCGTTTAATTGATTAAGAATTTCGGGGAAATAAAATTTTTCGCGAATCTTATTCTCAATCTTAAGCATACAACATTTCCTCGTAAAAAACACGGAAGAAAATCAAGCGCATTACACATTAGCTTGGAAAAACCAAGTATTAATCAGACGTACATAAATAATCGAGTCGATGAAACGTATATGCATAAATACGACGAAGAGAGCGGCGCCTCCAAAGTCAATTTAAACGAGCGAGTTTGCTTCAAGAGCAAAAGAGAGAAACTGAGAGAAACTGAGAGAAACTGAGAGAAAGAGAGAGAGAGAGAGAGAGACAAGCTCAATTACACGCTCGAGCAAAAAGTATCGAAAAAGAAGTCAGCGTGCCGTCGACAGTTTTGCTTCCCCGTACGACGTGAGTGGTCCTCCTTATTTTTCTACTTTCGTACTTGGCTGCTTTTCGTTCAATTCTTTTGATTTATGGCCGTGAACAACGTGTGGATGTATATTTACATGTAAATCTTCGGCACTGTACGTCGGCAGTTTTCGGGTGTTGAATATAATTAGTCGCGTTGATGACGTTAAAAGTTACGGCATAAAGTACAGGACAGTGTAAAATGCCGTACTTAAATGCCAGTCTAGAGTTTTACATAAATTTTCTTACGGATAATTTATTAACACGATTCATATGTCATATTAGCTATATATAGCTTTTTTAACGATGATTTTTAAAAATTTTGATCGTTAAATTGTAAATATTTTAAAACGTTACAAATGAAAAATTGACGTTTGTGTTTTATTTTCTGCAGATCAATTTATAATGCTTTCGATTAATGAGATGAATTTTCAATCACGATCAAGTCCATTTTATAAAGGAACGATAAGACAATTGCGTCGATATTGTTTTCTTTGATGCGTGTATATACACAATAAAATAATACAAACGAGAGAGAAAAAAAGGAATGAAAAAAAGTAAAGAAAGAAAATCGTCGGGTGCAAGGAGCCTTCAAAAACCTACGGAGAAACAATGACTCCTGTTGATGATACGAAGGGGTTTACATTATAATGAAGTTGGCAAGTTCCCGGTAAAGGAGCTACTGCTCTGTGTATATGGACTCGGGTGCACATGTATACGCGCCACCCAACCCGCGATTTCTACTAAGCGATATCCTTCTTAACATAAAGCAGCCTTCATCCTCTCTCTCTCTCTCTCTCTCTCTCTCTCTCTCTCTTTCATTCTCTCAGTTTCTCTCGTCGGAAGATGCGCAACCCTCTCGGCCGAACGATCGGTCGCGATAAGGGTCGTGCTTTCTCTCTCTCTCTCTCTCTCTAGACTCGTCGCTCGAGTTCTCTCCTTCGTAGTAAGAACTAACGCATTGCACCGCGCGCGATTCCCCGTTGTAAAATCGTATTATTCTCTCGCTGATTTTCTCCACACCTGCGAGTTTATACAACGCGAGAGAGAGAGAGAGAGAGAGAGAGAGAAAGAGTCTGCAAGATCCTCGCTTTTATGTGAGAGAGTTAGGTATTTCTACGATCGGTTTTTGTTATATTACAATGAGGTTTCGCGAAATTGCATTTTCTTTATGCTCCAAGACGTTTACTTTGGATTTTTATCGTTCCTCTTTCGATATAAAGGCACCTTTTTTTTTTTTTTTTTTTTAATTTATCGTAGGGAAACAATGCTACCTTCGTTTAATTATTCTTTGCGGAACGTCAGATATACAGTAAAGTTAGTTTATATATATTTTTTTTTTTTTTTTTTTTTTTTTTTTTTTTTTTTTTTTTTTTTTTTTTTTTTTAACCTTCGATCAAGACTATCGATATTGTATTCGATGAAGAAAACGTTGAAAGAAAAAGTGGAATAGAATTGTTCGCTTTATTCGTAGTAGGTAAATCGTACTTTTACGTAATTTTTATGCAATCCTTATCACACTTCAATCTTAATCGTTGAATTTAATAGTAAATCAAAATATTATAACGAATTATTAAATAAAAAATTATTTATTTTTGATACTTCAACGTTTTAACAACAATTGTCATTGAAAATTTGGTTTCTCTTTAACGTTAAAAAAAAAAAAAAAAAAAAAAAAATACACGAAAAATCATTTACATTGAAATTTTAGATAAACAGATTTTAACATATTCAAATGAGTAAGTTTGCATGTGCATTATCAGCCTAAAGGATTAGCTTGATCGATGTTTTGTTTACTTAGTTGAACGACGCAGGCTTTTTATTCTTTACTTTTTAACGAGCGCAAACGCAGGTTTTAAAAGAACCAAGCAGCATTTTTAATTTTCATTCGTCTTGTTTAAAATTATTTGTAAATTTGCTATAATGATCTAAAAAATAATTATATAAAGATTGAAATAGATACATACTTTTGAATTTATGTTTATTAAATTTAATGATAAATTAAAAATTATTTATGAAAAAATATTTAAACTAAATTTTTTAAGATAAAAATAAACAAAATACAAGCTTATCCAAGATTTTTTAAAATTCTTGGACATCTTCGTTGCGTATCGCAACAGACACTGCGGTCGTAAAGGAAGTTGGAAAAAGGGTAAATATCGCTCGGAGCTGCGCGTAAAAACGAAGGAAGAAGTCGTAGAGGATAGCGGAAAGTCAAAAGCCACGTATACGGTAAACATGTGCGGCGTCTTATGTCTTACACACACATATATATATGTATATATATATATATACACACGCACCGGCAATTTGATTATATTTCGCGGGGAAAAATTTTTGTCGCGTACTCTCGAAAAGCGCAAAGGCAAGAATTAAGGTTCGATACAAGCTATACGTATACGCGTGCGCGTGTGTAGAGCTTTATCTATCGTATAAACATGCGGCGTCGGAGACACGAAGAAAAAAGTTGCGGCGTATACGCACGAGTCATGCATGCATGTACACATGCGTCTTTTCGAATATAAGATTCTCGCGTAAAAATGCGCATACCGCGTACAAAATGGAGGAAGAGAGCACGCGTACGTGTACACGTAAGAGAAGACAGGGAGAGAATCGAGTGAGAGGGTCGCGGACGCTAGCTCGGGTAGCGTTAGGGTCGAAGCTGTATCCGATGCTTGAGCTTCGTTTTATCCTTCGTCCTTCTTCCTCTCTCGCTTTTATGCTCGTACTCTCTTACTCGCTAGCGTTCGGTCGCTCAACCGCGTTTGCTATTTTCATTGGCTTCTTCTCCCACTGGGCTGCGAGTCGAGTGCGCGCAAACCTCGCTGATCCAATGACCTCGACGAAGGATCGCTGGAAATTACGGTCACGCCGATGATCAATTTACTTTTCACGTTTTTTTCGTTGGTATTTTAGTCCCATTTATTTTAGTTTATTTCGTTAAAAGATTTATCAAAGTTTTCATATTATTCGCTATTCGAATAAAACAAATATTTCGAAATTTCGATCGAACAAATATTAAAAGTAATAAACTAAATTATAAAAACCGAATATAAAGTTTATTTTTCTCATTTTTTTTTTTTTTTTTTTTCAAAAGCACTTAAAAAACCAAGTATTTTTATTCTTATCGCCATTTTCTTTCTCGCGTATAATCTTACGCGCGCCTTTAAAAATAACATTCAAGTACGACACACGCGTACATAGCCACTCGGCTCATTCGCTCTCCTTTTCTTTGCCTCTTTTTCGCTCGACGAATATACGATTTGTCTCGAAAGTATACGACTGATAGTAAATACACACACACACACACATACATATATGTATACGCATAAAGACACGTTGGTTATACAATGGGCGTTATATATTCCGGTAGGGGTAAGCGAGCGACTTTGGACGACATAAACGGCGCGTTTGACGCTCTTTCTCCGGTTTTAGTAGAAATAGGCTCGAGCCGCGGTGCGTCACGTTCGCGTACCTCTGAAACTTCTCTCTTTCTCTCTCTCTCTCTCTCTCTCTCTCGCTCTCTTTTTGGATAAGACGCGTTTTTACGAGGGATTACGAGGTTTACGACTTTTCTCTATCCAGTGCAGGCATCGTTTCTTCTTCCTCCTTCTCGAATCCTTCTTTCATTCCCGCCTATAGTTTTCCTGTCTCTCCCTCCCTCTCCCTCTCTCTCTCTCTCTCTCTCTCTCTCTCTCTCTTTCTCGCTCTCTCTCTTTTTGAAAAGGCTTACATAGACGAGGACGAGGAGGAACGCGCGCGTTTTACGATCGTCGTCGCTCCTCGCTTTCTCCTCCTTCCCAGCTTTGATGGCGAACGCGCGCGCGGATCCTTCGGATTTCTCTTTCCGCGCGCGTCGTATCTCGTCGTTGAGCGCTCGTAGGCGCTCGTGGGTATATCGAATCCGTGATCTCGATTCTTCGTGCCCCCCTTTTTATTTTTCTCTCTCTCTCTCTCTTCTCCCTCCGAAGTAATGCGCGTGTTAGCCCCGCCAGTAAAAACAGAGAGAAAGAGCGAGAGAAAAATTGAACGAGCCAATCAAACGTAACTGTGAAACGTACACGGATCTTTCTCTCTCTCTTTCTTTTATTTCTTTCTTTTCTCTGCTTCTAATTTATTCGAGAAAGAGAAAGAGAAAGAGAAAGAGAGAGAGAGAGAGAGTAAGAGAGAAAGAAAGAGAGAAAGAAAGCGCTATCGCTCAAACTCTCAGCAAGAGACATAAAAATTTAATTCCTTTCCTCGGACGGGAAGAGAGAAAAGGAAAAAAAGAAGCGCGCGCCAGCGGCGTCGTAGAAGCGCGCGTACTTTTCTTCGACTCTTTAAAAAAATCGCGACGGGCTGTATACATATATATATATACTCTCCCACATACATACGCACATATATATTATAGTACATAAAGTCGACGGCGTTCTTTTCCTTTCTTCTCACTCGCTCTCTATAGCTGTATGTAGGTATATATACGAGTTCCAACGGCAAGCTGCGACATCGCCGCGGACGACGAGGGCGAGTAAAAGAGCGCGTGTCGTCGTCCACTCCTTTTTCTTTAGAGGCTTTTTCTTCGCTCTTGGGGTGTATAATGTATGGAGTAGTCGTGGGAGGAGGAGATTCTTTCTATCTTCTTTTCCCCTTCTCTTTTCTTTCTTCTTTCTCTCTCTCTCTCTCTCTCTCTTTTTTTTTCTTCTTACGGTTGCCCTCTCCGGAGACCAGTAGTTTCTTCTTTAAATCTTTTCTTGGGATTTTCTTCTTAGACTCGTTCACTTCTTATATCTTCTTTATAACTCATTCCCTCTGACTTCTTTTTTATTTTTCTAGGTTAAGATGGAATTAGAAATATTATCAAAGTGAAAAGTTTAATAGCGTGTTTAACGAATGCTTGCAGCAAATATATTAGTACATTGTGGAAAATGCCGATGTAAATTTCTCCGCATGAATGTTATCGTTTAATCAATATCACATAATAACGCCTAAGTTTATTCACATTTTCGATAATTAGATTATTTAAACAAAAAATACAATATACTATAAAATTCGAAAGCGTTATATGAACCTTAAAAAGGCTTATTTACCGTTAAAACACGATACATTACGTTTTTCTCTCATCTCTACGTATGGAAGCGCGCGATTTTGCTAACGCGTGGAAGCGCGTATGAATAAACTGCGCGAGACACCGAATAAGCTATACAGTATCGAAGAGAGAGGAGGAGAACGAAGGAGGAGGTAATGGTGGATTCGTGGACGATCGGATATGCGGTAGCTAGCGGAAAATCAGATAGTCCGTCGTCGCGTCGTACCGGCGATTTTCGAGAGGCGTAGATTATTCCGCTGCGTGTCGCTACGCGAATAATAATGCTTATAAAGCAATCCATGAATGCACGAGAGGTAAAAAAAGAAGAGAGAGAGAGAGAGAGAGAGATTTTGCGAAACGAAAAATATTTTATAAAATTTTTTTGTTTTTATAAAATCTTTTTATTGTTGTTTATAAATTGAGGACGCTTTGTTCGTCAAATTTTTGCGCGAGCGAGAAAATTATTTATGAAAGAGACGAAGCGCGCACGCAAATACATTTACAAAAATATGTGCGTGGATAGATGAGTCCGCGCGAATGTGTGTGTGTGTGCGTGTGTGTGTGTGCGTGTGCGGTAAAAAAAAAAAAGAGATAGAGAAAAGTGTCGAAAGATCTTTGGGATGACTTGGCTACGAGTAGCGCTCCTCTGCGAGGAGCAGGCAATCTCTGTCCGTGCTAGATAACGATATCCCGGCCACGAGGGGAGAGTTTTCATCTTACTAAATCACTCTTCTTCTTTTCCTCTCTTTCTTTCTTCATCTCCTTCGATCGCTAACCATCTTCTTTCTCTCTCTCTCTCTCTCTTTCTCTCTCGCTCGTCTCGTCTCGCAAGCTATATATATTTTTTTTTCTTTTTTTTTTTTTTTGCGCGAGAGAAAAGCGATAGATAGCGGTACATGCTTTCGGAAAGAAATCGAGACGGTCACGATGTTACAATGGTTACGAGAATCTATCGAAATATAAAGCTATTGAACCGACGAACGATTCAAAAAGTCATTGCTGCCGTAATGCCGTTATCTCAGCTAGTATTTTGCCAAAATAATTTTATAAAATCGTAAATTTACGAATTTTTTACGATAAATTGTTTTTTAGCCGCGAAATTGCTTTATTTGCGATCGGACAATATCACGGATAGTGAATAGGTTTTTGAGATTTTTATGTGTTTTCCTTTTTTTTTTTTCTTCTTTTTTTTGTTTTTCTTCTTTTTTTTTTATTTTTTATTTCATCAGAAAAATATTAAAATTTTTTTTAATAAAATTCGTATCTGTAACAAAACTTTTCAATCGATTATTGATAAAAATATTATCGTAAGTAAATATTTTTTAAAAAAATTTTTAACCACCTTTCATAATAAATATTTTTACACGGATTCTATTTTGTTTATTTAAATTGCACGTTCCGTTCATTTTATTTTATTATTCAAATTAACGATTATATAAAGTTTTCAAAAAAAATTCAGTTTTCAGGTATTCGTCCTTTATTTTTAAGGCTAATTATTTAATTAATGTAATTTCTAAACTATAAAAGAGCTAATACTATCGGTCGCATCATCTATCGCGAAATTTCCACCCTCTCATAAAATCGTTTTATTTTTATATCAAGTAAAAATTAAAGGAAAAAAGAAAAAACTCTAGAAACTTCCCATAAATTCGAGCAAGTGGCATCATTCCTCCCTAAATTCTACACTCTTTTTCTCGAATGTCACACAAGGTTCTATAGGTATATACGTACCGCGCAAAAATATACGCGTCGCGCACGCGCATCGGGACTCCGGTCGAGGAGGTCACATAATGCTCGTGAGCGACGTCCTATCTCTCTCTCTCTCTCTTTTACTCGTTCTCTTCTTTGTTCGTAATCCTATATCGATTTCTGTAATCTCTCCTTGCGCTTCTCTCCCTCTCGCTTGCTCGTGCGCGCGCGAAAAACAAACGCGAAAGCTTGAGAGTAAAGAGAGAGAGAGAGAGAGATAGATAGAGTGAGAGAAAGAGAAAGAGAGAAAGAGAGAGAAAAAGTCGGGAAGAGACGGAGGGTGAAGCTTATACCCTCGACCAGTGACGTCACTGGCCCATACATCAAACCGTTATCAGTTCGCTCTCTGGCTTTCCCTTCCTCCCCGACTCTCTCTCTCTCTCTCTCTCTCTCTCTCTCTCTTGTTCACCCTCGACCAGAGGGAGAATACGACGGAGATGGAATGTATTCTCGCGGCGGCGTATACCTTTTTGGATTTTCCAGCCTGGCTGCGACGTACAAACACGCACACACACAATCGCGCACACATACGTGTATACGTGCCTTAGTCGCCGTTTAAAAGACACGAGTCTATTTTTGCGCTCGGCGTTAGGGTAATTTTATTGCGGTTCACTTTCTCTCTCTCTCTCTCTCTCTCTTTCTCTATCTCTCTTTGTGTATATATAGCAGCTTCATGTCAATTCCAGGCAAGGGCTAAACAAGAGAAAGAGAGGAGGGAACGAGGCAACGGAGAGAGGGAGAGAAGGTATATCTGGTCGGAGATAAGGGATACCGCGCAATCTCTGGCGGAGTCTCGCGCAGAGGGAGTAGCAGCAGTAGAGAGCCGTGGAGAAGGAACGCGCGAGGAGGAAGGGGTTGAGCGCGCTCGCGAGAGAGAGAGAGAGAGAGAGAGGAGGACACGTCGCCTAGCAACCCGAAGGGTGCAGCGCGAGCCAGTATAGATCGCTATCCGAGCTCCTCTTCCTCTTCCTTCTGCGAGGGCGGGTTGCCTCCGCCGACGCTGCTCCGCAAGATGGCTTTATTACCCTCCGCGTCGAGGGAGAGACAGAGACGAGGCAAGGAAATGACTTTCTGCCGCGCGTTCTCTCGCGCGGGCTTTAACGCTGCACGGAGAGAACGAGATGGAGCTGCTGCTGCTGCTGCTACTACTGCCGTTGATTCTTGTACTTCTTCTTCATCTTCTTTTGTAGAAACGAACTACGGGATGTGGCTGTCTCTCTTTTTCAATAGAGGAAGAATGATGTAATACTTTTTGTAATAAAATGCGTTGAATAAATGCTTTTTGTCAGCTTTCATCGGAGAGCTTATTTTTTATAGAACGGACTAGTGATTTTTAAGCACAAAGCTAAAATAGTATATTAAGCAAATTGAAAGGTATATTTATTGAAGAAAAATGTTATTATTAAATACCAGCAAATAAAATATGTTATTTTAAGTTGTCTTCAAATAAAAATATGCGTGAGTATAATAAATTAAATCAAGTGATATCTAATCATATTTATGTAACAAAGAAATTTAAATGTAAAGTAAAAAGTACACTTTACAACGATCCGTAATAAATCAAACAAAAAATATCCAATCTCATTCGGAAACTATACCATATCAATAGGAACTTTGGCAAGAATTCATTTAAACGCGACAGAGACTTACCGAAATAATTTGAGAAC
>OX465095.1:3305598-3315598 GCA_949987625.1 Chalcis sispes | reverse complement strand
TACTTAAACAATTGATTCGAGAAAAAGATCAAACGTCATGCTTTGAGCAATATACGACAAACGCAAGATTAATTTTTTCGTTGCCAACGATCATTTTAAAAAAATATTCGAGCATTTTTTTAACATAAAATTAAAAATGAGAACGTAACCAATTATCGGCATTAAATAAAGTATGCAAAATTATCAACAGCAAATCCAAAGGTAATTTTTTATAAATAGATCAACTCTCCAATTTCCTAATCGTTAAACGTCAATTTCATACTTTCTATGTGTTTGCAACGATAAATCGATAAACGCTTTATCGATAACCAACGATTCCACATACTCGTAGGTTAATTAGTTAAGCCAAGAGCTGCCTAACAATTGCAAACAAAAGAAAAACTATCCGAGAAAGAGAGAGAGAGAGAGAGAGAGAGATAGAGAATGAAAAATAAAAGAAGAAAAAGACAAAAAAAAAAAAAAAAAAAACGGAATAAAGGAAAAAAAAAAAAATAGATACAGTCGACAATTCGCCCAATCTTATTATCATATCTCGGTCGGTCTTTCGCGAGAAAGAACGCCATATCGGGCGGGAGACAGGTGGGCAGGGCCATATACCGATATCTCTCGGAGATCCCTTCGCGGCTCTTTTCGCAGAAGTAGCGCCTATTACGAGACGAATGTATATACATACGAGTATATATATATATATATATATATACAACGCGCCGTACCGTAAACCGAGCCTTATGCAAATTCTCTCGTTTTGCGTTTCTCCCCTTCCCCCACCTCTCTATATTTTTTCTTTCTTTCCTCGTCTTGCGTCTCTTCTTCCTCTCTCTCTCTCTTTATCTTTCGTTTTGTTTGGGAGTAGAATAAAAGGAGGAGGTATAATGGTCACACACATCTCACGCGCACGCGGGGGCTGAACCTCTCTCCTCGTAAAGCTGCCTTCTTTTCGAGTGAAGAATCGTGCATTTATAAGTACGCGTATACGTGTGGGCCTGTGTGCGCGTGCTTTTATGTGTGCGCGTGTGTGTGTGTGTATGTGTGTGGGTATACGTTGGTACACGGCAATGCATATCGCCATTATGATTGCGCGCATGGCCGCGAAAAGGAGGGAATGTTGTTCCGTACCGAGGCCGTTGAAGTATAGTATATACGTGCGAGAGAGTACGAAGGAATGGAAACCGGAGATGCATGGCGTAGATTTGTTTTCGCATTTTTTTTTTTTTTTTTTTTTTTTTTTTTTTTTTTTTTTTTTTTGTTGTTTTAATGGCGAGACCTGGATTTTTTTTCGACTTTTGCTTAAACTTTCGAGATTTTGAGGTAAAGCATATTTTCAAGACATAAATTTGCTTTTATTAAGTCTAATTATAAGAGAGATAAAAAAAGTCGAGAGAAAGAGAGAGACTTTTATCGAGATGCGGCAGTAAAAATTATAATGATTAGTAACGCGACACTCGTGTATTGCAAAGTGTTACGGATGAAATCGCAGAGCGCTTTAATCGCGGCAGGAAGACCAACGACTCTGATTTCGTAAGTCACAGGAAAGAATGAATCGCGCTAACTCGGGCTATAAATGTTGGGGAGTCCGAGTACAAATTGTTTCTCTTGTTGATATAATTATAAGGATAGGCATCTTTGTTGTGAAAATAATAAATGTACGAGATCAAAGAACAAATGTTTACTTATATATGTTTAATCTTATATCTTTCTATAAAAGAGAAAATTTAATGTAAAAATTTAACCTAATAATAACAAGGATGTTATGTAAAAAATAAATAAATGAATGAAAACAGTTGAATCAAATTAAAACAATTTGAATTAAAAATTAACCTACAGCAATAATTGCTTAATCTAGCTGTACCCATTGTTATGAATTACGAATTGGCAATTTTCTTGGTTACCATTTAAATTCTTCCGGTTAAACAAAAGAAAAATGCTAAAAAAACGAGAACAACGAACAATAAATAAAAAATTAAGCGAGCAAGTATATAAAAGAGTAAAAGCGAAAAGCAAAAGAAGAGTGCGAAGCGCGAGAAAAAAACAGGGGAGCAAGTCATGCGCCTGCAACAATGAACGAAGAGAGAGAGAGAGGGGGGGGGAGGGGTCGAGAAAGGGAATCAATGTCGCAGCGCGTAATAAAATCCATATACCTAACGAGGCTCGGGTTTTCGTTCGGAGGCCGTTTAAATTTAAAGCGCCGAGGTTACATACATTACTATGGCGCGTGTCGTGCGCGAGGCACATATAGGCGGAGAAATACTCGCGCGACTTTTCTCGATGATGGATGCGCTCTTCGTGTTTTGTTAAACGAAAGGGGTATACTCGATAAACTTACCCTTTCCTCATGTATATACATGTATATACGTGTATTTTTTTTTTTTTTTTTTTTTTTTTGTTGAAAATTTTTAAGCACGAAGTGTGTAGGCAGTGTGAGAAAATATTGGATCGGTCAATTTCTACGTGCTGATGATCGTGGAGCAGCTGTCTTGCTAGTTTTATGATTGATTTTTAAAATTTTGAGAAAGAGAGAGCGAGAGAGAGAGAGAGAGAGAGAGAGAGGGGATGATTATGATGGTAGTTTGTACGATGGGAGGCTGGACCGAGATTATTTTTAATTTTGTTGATTATGATGCATAAGTTTTCCAGCGGTGAGAAAATTTTGCTCAGCTCTTTTATTTTCTAGTAATTTTTTTTTAACATTTGAATAAGTAATAAAACTAATAAAAATTGATCGTTATTTTTCAATTTCGTTTCGGATACTTCTACAGTATTTAAAATTAAATATTGTAAATTGAAAAAAAGCACGCAGTCTCAATTACTCAACACAATAGTAAATAATCGTATGAAATTGAACAAAAAGTAAACATACCAGAAGACCGAATATCGATACTTTTCATTAAAGAAGTGTCAGTGTCGAGCTGAAAAATAAAAAGAAAGAACGATAAAAACTTTATAGAGATAAACTAATAATAACAATATTAATAACAAGAAGTGGAGTGAAAAAGAAGCTCAAAGTGTTCGATGCTCGTATGACACGATGCGCGTGCCAATATATATGTTATGTATGCGTTATATACGCGAATCCTCATCGCATCATGGAACAACGTCGTAACATTCTCATGGGTATCGAGTACCGAGAGAGAGTGAGAGAGAGTGAGAGAGAGAGAGAGCGCGTTGTAAAAGCGTCGCACAATATAACGAGCTCGAGCGCTTCGCTGTCGGTATACGAAGTCTCTGTCATTCTCGATTGGTCCATTGAAATGGTAAAGAAGGGGCGTGCATATAGATACGCGTTTGCACGCGCGCGAGAGCGTGCGTGCGTAAGTAAATGAGATTGAGAGAAAGAGAGAGAGAGAGACGAGCGCTTAATACACGTATACGTGCAAGCATTACGCCTCCTGTCACGAAGATCTACGCACCTATTATCCGTCTTTCTCTTTCTCTTGTACTCGTTTTGGTCTTGAACACGCAATCGTTCCACTCGCGTTTGCTCTTTTTGCAACCGAGCGCGTTTTGTTTCTCGCGTCAAGCGCGTGCACACCCGGCCAATTGCACGATTCATTATGTGGATGCATACTTTTTTTCGATGATTTGTGTGCTTTTCTTCAAGCGCTCTTTTGTTTTTGCGCCTTATCGTACATTTTTCCGTTCCTTTAAATAAAATTTCCATTTGCGCTGTAATAAATTTATTTTTTAATTTAATTTTTCTACTCTTCTTTTTTATATAATTGAAGAGTATAAAAGCATGTATATGTAAAAAAATTTATTTTATGTTTCATTTATTATCTTATCTCAATACATTGATCATAAAATATTATTCTTAACGCGTTTTATATACACGTTTAAACATACTTCAAATCATTAAAAATAAAAAATTAAAAAAAAAAAAAAAAAGAAAAAAATTAATTAAAAAACATTAAACACGCGACTTGTTTTAAATGTATTTTACAAGTCGTACAATTGCAACTTGTTAGACGAGCAACAGACGATTTGAAACTCGTTAAAACGAGCCGCATTTAAAAGCGCGCGCGCAGCATAAAGAAACATAATGTTCGCGTCATCCGGCATGAAATATGCCATCGAAGCATTTCACACGTTTAAACGTCCAACCCTTTTTTAAAGTTTAAAGTGCGAAGGGGTTGTCGTATCGTATTCGGTTACTTATTTATTAACCCATCAAAATTCTACGCCGCTGTATTTCCTTTTCTTCGTGCGTCGCACCGTTCGAATATGATCATCGCGCTGTGGTGGATGTGGGAATTTTTTTTTTCTCTTTTTTTTTTTTTTTCTAAAATATAGTTAAATTAATAGTTATTGCATCGTTTGCATAGATTTTTTTTAACAAAAGTAATTTCTTTATTATAGGTAAAATATGACATATGTACATAGTATTTATTTAATTATTGTTTATTTTTCTGAATTTATTCGTTCAAAAACCATTAATTAATAAGTATTTCAAAAGTGTACTTTGATGGTTGGAAAAAACAAAAGTAAAAAAAAAAAAAAAAAAAAAGAAAAAAATTCCTTACAAGCAAATCTTTACACTCGATAAACGATCGGCCATATATCTAAACATTGAAATCTCGAGGATCGATGATCTCGGCACAATAACCAAAATCTCTTTCGTTCATCGCGAGCGCTCGCATACGCACGGAGGCACGTGCGGGATGTTCATTAATTTGTGAGAACATAGTTCTACGATCCGGTTTTATCTACTTAATGGAGCGCGAACGCGACGAAGGATATATAAGCTTGTACCTATGTCCCTCCCCCCTCCCCCTTACGAGGTAAGAAAATACAGTCGGAATCGTTCGCTCGGCTAAAATGCGGTTGGGAAAATCGAGAGAATGCATCCTCGCGGTGGACCGTTAGCGGCTGGCGATGTCAACTCAGCCGTGAGCGAAATGCGGCCGCGAGTACGCGTCTGAGTATGCGTGTGTGCGCGCATAAGCTTCGTATCGTAAACGTGGGTAAAGTCGAATGTAAACGCGACTTTAACGATGAGACTTTCGAACGCTCGAATATTGACTTTGCCGTTGCGTGAAGCGTAGTTTAACGTAATAAAGTCTATTATTTAGGGTTGATTACGCATTCGAGCGGTATATTGTAGTTGGAAGGTTTAGGAATTAGATGAAAATAACATCGATTTAAATCGAATTTTAAAATTATATTGATATAATTTTTGATTTTAAAAGTTATATAATACAAAATATTAAATAATAATATTTGATAAAAGAAATTAATTAATTGTTAAACAAAATTTTCGCAAAAAATCATCCTTAAACGTACCGTTAAACTTTCCATCGCGTACGAAAATATATCTTAATTGGAATAGAATTAAAGCGGCGTACTAGTCGTCGAACAATAACGAATTCAGCGATAAATTTTCAAAATAACCACGCACAAGCGCCTCACAATAATATCTCGAGTACTCGCTAAACATCCCCATTCCGCGCGACGTAAAAATAATAAACAAAGTATACCGGGGTAAAGAGAAAAAAAAAAAAAAATAAATAAAAAAAATAAAAATAACCAAGCATTCATTGTGCGCGTATAGGAGGGTTACGGAGGCTTTTTCACTTATACTTTTATTTTATTATTATTATTATTTTTTTTTTTTTTTTTTGTCATTATGTAAGCGCGCGCAGGGAGAGAGAATCGAGTGGGTACTCGAGTAGGTGCTCTGTGTGATCGTGAATAAATTCGTATAGCGGGTGGCGTGTGCGCGCGCATTAAACACCCTTCGATGGCCTTTCGACGGTCCAACGGCCAAAGTACGCCTCTTGAAAGAGAAAGAGACAGAGAGAAAAAGAGAGAGAAAGAGAGAAAGAGAGAAAGAGAGAGAGAGAGAGAGAGAGAGAATGAGGAACGTGCGACACAACTGGCCAACGAATTTTACTTCCTCTTTGATTCTCGAGCACGTATTCGCAGGAAATTGCTAAGCGAGACTTGTTCTCGCTCTCTTTCGCCTTCTCTCCTTTTTCTTTCTTCATTGTTGCGCAAATAAAGTTTTTTCATCGGTAAGCGAGACCGACTGTAAAAAAGCGCCGGAGTACTTTTCTTTTTCTCGCTTATATTGGCTAATCTTGTCGGCTGGATCGCTGAATTAAATTTTACACGAGCATTTGTTACTTTGTTGCTTTTATTTCTTTGTCTTCAATGTTTTGACTTACATTCTGCGCATCAAAAGTATAAAGATTTTGATAAAAGCGTAACGTTAACGAGCTTCGTTGATAAAAAGTATATTGTTAAAATAATATCGAAATAATTTTCAATCTAAAGGAGAATTTCACTTTAATCGCGTTCATTATAATGTTGATAAACTACTTAACGTAGAATAAAATAAAAACTTCAAAGTACTTAAAAGTTACAAAACGTTAAAACTATTGTAACCATACATTATAATATATCATTAATCGTTTGCATATTTTATAAAAGTTGTGATTAATTTACACCTTTACGTTATGATAAAACTGAAAATATAAAAATCAAAAGCGAAAATATTGCAATTTATTTGGATAATAAAAGTAAAGAACGAACCAAAATATCATCTAACGACTGCTTGACCGCGATCGAGCGCTAACGATGCTTAACTCGCGCGCGCGCGCTCATCCGGTGAACATTGACGATACCTAACACCGTAATCGTAAATTAGCGCGATAATCCATTTTTACAAAAGCTACGGTAGTACGCAGCACGGGCAACACCCCAGTTACACATCTCCGTGTGAACGTGCCGCGTAAGCCTTTTAACGCGTGGGTAGTCGGACGATCGTTTGTTTAACGTCGAACCAAGTCGTACGGGATTTACGAAAATCTCCGTGCGGTGCGCGGCCGGTGACTTTTGTCCCCCTAACCTTTTGCGTTGCTCGATGGAAAAGTCAAGCGGCGACCCGCGCGACTAACTTCCCAGACGAAGCGGTGGCGGAGGGGGATCCTGTATGGATATCGCAAGTGCACGAATTATACCGACCTTGCGCGTCGTCTCTTTTTCTCTCGCTTTCGTTGGATTATCGGCGACGTGTTGAGGTTACGAGTGCTTTTTGGATTTTGGACTATTAACGAAGGGATTATGGGATTTGTTTTCGCTCGCGTTAGACTTGTTGTCGTATATATTTATTATTTTCGATTCGTGAGAGTTGTTTTTATTAACCGAATGTTTCGATACTCGTGAGAAATGAATATCATTATGTGATGTAATACGTCAATGTCGGTAGCATAAATCGATTACTTTTTTATACCGCCTTTCTATTAAATAATATAAAAATTAAGTTATTTTTATTTTAAAAATAAAAAAAGGTTAATTTTGTCTCTCAAAATAAAATTAAATAAAATTTAAATGAATCGTCAAACGGTTTAACAAACGATTAAATCCCTCAAATGCGATCGTTGTACGAAAAACCAAAAAAAGAAAAGAAAAATGAAGAAAGAAAGAAAGAAAAGAAAAAAAAAAAAAAAAAAACCATCGGTATTGTTAGCCCTTTACTTTTACAATAATTGAACAAAATTTAAGCGGGCAACGGCAGGAAGAAAAATAAAACGAGCTCCGCTCTGCCCGCGGTGACTTTGATGTTTATCTAAATATTCGCGTGTCCCAAAACTGTCTCGATCGAGCGATGGCGAGCGGCCCGCGAGACGGCAAAAGTAAAAAATAATATTAATAATAATTCGGGTTAATCGTAACGGTCTCGCGCCACGGACATCAAATTAGAATCGTCCGTGCGAGAGAGTCTGATATTTTTCAGGGGCAGGTGAGAGATGCGCGAGCGTTTAAAATGAGAATAAAAAAAAAAAAAGAAAAAAAATAAACGACGACGAGGCGCGCGCTTAAACATTTTCAAATAATTTGAATTTTTTTTTTTTATCTCTTCTTACACGTGAGGCACGCGCGCGGTTACATTTTAGGCGCGCGTTAATGAATATCGATACACGTGTTATGGTTATGGCTAAAACTTTTTTTTTTCTCTCTTTTCCTTCGTCCCCTTATTTCTTTTTCTTTTTTTTTTTGGAAAAATTTAATAGTTGAACACGAGTAGGTATAGGAAGTCGTTTGTCTCGTTCGTTGCTCGACGAAATTTTTATGAACTTTGTGTTGTAGACGATTAAGCCATTGCGATAAAGCTTGCAATTTTAATAATTTAAGCGCATCCTGACATTATATTCCACCCGATGTTTTTCTTACGAGCATTTTTAATGTTTTATCTAAATTTTGTACAATCGCATGTTAGAGCAAAATTATATCGTTGAGAATTTTTTGCTTTATCATGTAACGCTGATGTGATTATTTTTAATTTCTTTTAATTACGGTATGCTTCGTTATTATTATTATTATTATTATTATTATTCTTTTTAACGACGTAAAATTCTCTGATTTTTCCAAAACGAATGCAAGCAAAGCAGATGCAAACGGCAGCAGCTGCGGTTAGTTATTCAAAGTATAAGCACGATTAATTTAAAATAAATAAAACAGCGATTATAAAACAATATTTCACGATGTTAGTTTCATTAATAATACATTTCTCCCAACTAATCATTAACCCTATCATTGGCATTCAAACCGATCTTTAAGATGCGTCGTTAGGTCGTGTATACAGTTATTTGCACTTTATAAAAATGAATTTCTTTATGCATAATATATCGGAATTATATAGAATTAGAGTTGGCAATTATATTAATAATATCAAACATCGTTGTCGTTATGAAATTGTCTCAAAATTTTCGAAAATTTTTTAAAGACACACGTGTCCCTTTAAGCAGATGCTTTAAGCCGGTACTTTAGTTGCTAAACACGTAATTTTTTTGTAATTCGCGTAATTTCTTGCGTAGTAGTAATAAAAATGTTTGATTCTTATATTTCTACACAATTTCTTATCTTCGATTTAAATGTCAATTAGTGAATCTGACATTTTTCAAAAATTATGGGAGATTATTGAGATATTTGATAAATAATTATCGATGACTTATTTTAAAAAATAATTCGAAATTTGAAAAAAAAAAAAAAAAAAAAAAAAAAAAAAAAAAAAAAAAACTCAATCAAAGAAATCAATGGCCATTCAATAGCCAATTGTAAACCAATGATAATTTTAAATGGCCAGTAGATTCTTTATAATCGAGCAATAAATTTCAAATCTTAAATAAAATTCAAAGAATAAAAAGCGCACAGGAGAGAAGTTGAAAGAGAAATACAGAGACGTACAGAGTCGAAGAAGCTCGCGCATAAAGCCATATAATTCGAGTACAGACATATCGAGTGACAATTATATCGAGGACTCGAGGGCGAAGGAAGCCGAGAAACAGGAAACAGATGCGCCTCTTACGCCTCACGAACGTTCGTGTCTTGCGCGCGTTGCATTGCATCGCGCCGCGCGAGAGATCATTATGAAGAGATTACACACACGTATACACACCGGCCAATTAAATTTTCGGCCAGCGTGTATCGCAAATTACCGCCGGCCGAGTTGCATAGCTGCACGCGCACAAGTATATACGTATACCAAAACATATAAACGCGCGGACGACAAGCCGAGATATCGAGACGAGATAGTTATCTCCGTTTTCTGTCTCTCTCTCTCTCTCTCTCTACTGTCGCGTATGTACACGTAACCGGCTAGCGCGAAAAAAAATATCGCGCGCTCCGTTTTCCTTCTCGTTGCCTCTTGCCTTTTATTATTATCATTATTATCATTATTATTATTATTATTATTATTATTATTATTATTATTATATTTTTTTACATTTTAGCGTATATTTTATTTCACATTTATCCTCGGTGATCGTTTACGTGTACGCGTGTGTACGTATCCGCGCGCGTGCATATGAGTAATTTATGAAGGAAAGGCCGTTATATCGGCAAGTAACGAACGCGAGCGCTCGCGAGCGCGCGAGTTTTGCGCGCCGCGAGATTTTATCTTTTGCGCGGCGCTTCGCCGTGTACAGATAGTCCGTTTGTGTATAGGTATATACGACATATCATACATAACGTATATGTGTGTGTGTATATAGGCGTCGTTGGA